>WUQG02435129.1:0-14013 GCA_011317285.2 Androctonus mauritanicus
CACTATTAGCCTCTAGATCTCCCTGGTAGGTAGGTTATTAAAGTAGGTAATATAATAAGAAAAAAGAGTTATTAAAGTAGGATTGTAGATATTCATTATGATGAATAAATAAATAATCTGCCAGATATGAGCCAATTAGACTGATTGAATCAGCCCTGCTCTTGAGGAGGTCCAATGTTTGTCAAAGTTTATGTAATTAAAAATTGTATAAAGAAAAAATATTTTGAAAAATATATCTTGTTTTTTCAATATTTGCAAAATGTATAAATGGTATGATATAATAAAAGAAATTACAAAAGATTACAATAACCAGAAATGTCTATATATTCAATTAGTTTTTTACATTGACCCCTATCATAATATTTTGGATACAAGTTTGTATTATTAGTTATCTATACTATGCACAGCAAAAGTTGATCAAATACCGGTAGTTTAGCAATCCTTTCCATTGAAAATCAAGAAGCACAGAATTAGATTTTAATTTTAGATTTCTCCAAGCAAACAGTTAGAAAAAGTAATTTTTAAATATTCTATATTGTTTCTATATAGATTTTATACTTTGTTTAAGCTATTATACTATTCAATTAATAATCTTTTTAATAAAATTAATAATTAATAATTCTGCTCAAAATATAATTCATCAGATAATTTTTTTTATTTTTGAGAAAGAATAAATCAGTTATATTTTGCACCCCATTTGATAAAATTATTGATGCTTTTAAAGTTTCCTTTTAATTTTCATACATTGATTTAATTTGCCCAAAATGAAAGGGTGAAAATTTTCCACATCGCTTATATATTATAATATTTTGTAATGTTACTGCAATAACATTCATCATTTGTTGAAAGAAGTAACATTCTATCAAATAGAAAGTGCTTGCTTCCAAACAAGTAAATTTTTTATTTATTATTAAGCAAAATAAATCTGTGATTATCTCAAATACATTGATAAAGTTAATTCTTGTATGTTTGAATAGAAATAATTGCTAATGCATATATGCATCCATAAAAAGTGCATATTTATTTATAAATGTTATTTATTTTATTTGTATATATATATATATATGCATGCTATATTTTGAGGAGTCCCGTGAGAAATCCAATTGAGCTCTGCACTAAGTGAATCTCACATTATAAAAAATATAGTTAACCATGATACAAATTCAATATAAATTTGTAGTGTCATTTATTGTGCCATTTCATAGATAAGTTATTTTACAGCATATAATTTTTTTTTTTTAATTTTACTATTACATTTCTATAATATATATATATAAATTCTACTTAACTGATGCTTCATAATTAACATAATTTTTCCATAAATTATGAAATTCTTATATAACTAGAAATGCAGGACTATCCTTAAGCATTAAGCTGTCCTTATTACTTTGGTATTGAACAACCATTAGGAACAACCCTGTATATATATATATATTATGTAATTTCTAATATAATAATTAAATATGTATTCTAATAATTATTTAATAAATTTCAATAATTGTAATACAAAATATAAATTTTGTTGAATACATATAGAATTTGCATGTTTACAAATCATATCAACAATTATCTTCTTGATTGAATTTTATTCAGTTTGGAATTTTTATAATAAACTAATAAGAATTTTAAAAATTCAAAAACATTGTAAGTTGAATTTAGTTGACTTCATTCCTAAATGAAATAAAAATATATAAATTAGTTTTTTCCATTGTTCAGTATAATAATGCATATAAATAATATATATTATACTATTTGGATAAAATTCAGATATTTTATTGGGATCCATTTTGAAGAGAACAAAGCCTTTTGAAAATGTTGATGATTCATTATTGTTGACCTACTAAGAGAAAAAAATATTTATATTTTGAAGCAACATCATGTAAAAATTACTTTATTAATGAATAATATGTATAAATTTCATAAACCTTTTAGGGGGAACCAAGGCTATTGATATTTGATCATATATGACTGGATGTCTGATGTCAAACTGTCTGTATCCCATGTAATTATCATTCTGATTTGAATGAAATTTTTGTTGTTGTTGTTTGTTAGATAATCGCCTATACTAAAAGTGATCAAAATTAATTAGTTTATTATTGAAATCTGATAATATTTACATAAATGTGATTTTGACAACAGATTATTCTCAATAAATCTGAAATTTATAAATTTTAACTTTCAAAACATCAATAGATGTAAAATTAAAAAAGGAAAAGATCATATCATTTATATAATCTTTTTCATTATTAAGGAATTTTGGGACTCCTAATGTTTTTAAATAAGAAAAATATATAAAAATTTCAAGCTTGGGATCCTAGAAAGTTGGGAGTCCTAAATACCTGCCTATAGCCTATGCTTAAAAATATTTATTACTAATGTCTTGTTTTTATCCATAGAAAGTTATGATATTTATTCCTACAATAAATTTCAAATTAAAAAAATGAATAAAAATTATAACAATAAATTAAATGTTAAGATTTCAAGGATTAGCAAGATGTGATATCTTTTATGTTAATGGACTTCTTTCATTGATCTTGATTTTATAAATCTGCCATTTTTGAACCTTTAAACTTATGTTATCTGTTATGATTAATATTAAATACAAGCACTAAAAGCAATAAAATAATTTATTCTAGATAGAAGAAACATTTAGAATAAATTATAAATTATTTTACTGCCTTATAGTGCTTGTATTTAATATTTCTTGAGTTTGAATTAAAAAATGTATATCTATTATGATTATATAGTCTCATTGTTAAAGTTTATTTAATTGTTAATTATCATAAGGAAATTGTTTTTCTATTTAATGATCTCTAGTTTTCTTTTAATATGAAATGGCAGACAGAAAGACAGAAGACTTTGGAATTAATAAACATATTATCTCATAATATTATATAGAAATGATACTTTTGACATTTTTGTTAGTAGATTATTTCACTGAAATTAACCATTGATATATGGCATATATTTATTCTGTACTAATTAGAACATGCAATATTGTAACATTACAATACAAATCATATTTGTCATATATTTAAAATATGTATTGAGAAAATAATTATTATAATTAATATGCATTTTTAAAATTTTATATAATTTATATAAATATTGAATTTAAATAATAAAATATAGTAATTTTTAAATAAATAATAGATGCAATAAATGACACAAAATTTAAAAGACTAATTATATATTTTGTATTATTGTTTATTCTTTATCTATTATTATTTGTGTATTCTCATAATAGCTTAACTATAAAAACTGAAAATATTTCAGTACTGATTAAATGAATTTAATATTTCCATGTTATCCTTTTGGTTTATTTAATTGTTCTAGATGATAAGCCAGTCAGTTATCTATTTTTGAATTAAGATATGACTTTTTAAATATTTTAAAATTCATTTTAAAAACAGTTTATTAAATTTGGTTATGCATAATTAAAAAATTGTCAATAATAATTAAAAAGTTTTAATTTTATTTAGAAAATGAGCAGTACAAAGAAGTCTTTTAACACGAAGAAAGGAAAATTTCCACAAGAGAAGTTATTTTGCAATTATGTCCATAGAGTATGCATGCAGACACGTTTAGATGGATATGATTACTGTCTCAGGCATATTTTAGAAGATAAAACAGCACCATTTAAACAGTGTAGTTTTGTTCATCCTCAGAATGGTAAACGATGCACAAAAGCTGCATCGAAAAATGACAAAAAAGATGGGTAAGATCTGAAATTTAAGTATTATCCATTTTATTAAATAACTTATTTTTTTTATAAATTCTGACACACATTTATAAATTAAAAAAAGCTAAATAATGCTTATTATCTATATACTGAGTTTGCCTTTTTTTACATTCAATGAGAAACAAATATTTATTGAATAATCTTATCAGTGACAGAAGCATTGAAATAAGTATCATTTTTCTATCTGTTTGAACATTGTTTTTGGTTGCATCCTTTTCAGAACTATCAGAAAAGTTAATCACATTATACATTAAAAGCATTAAAATATTCATATGTATATTTTTAATATATATGGTAAAAAATTAATAAAATGAAGTATTCCATTATTATTTTATCAAAATGAAGAAATAAATTTCAACAAATTTTCAAAATTTTATTTTTACTTAATCAAAATTTAGTATTGCATTAACATAAAAACAAAACAAAAAAATGATACTTTTTCAATATAATTGTCACTAAATATCGTTGGTTAATAGGATTAACTAAGCAATATTTTTATCTTCATTATAATTGGTTTTTTTGCTGTGATAATTTTTTTAGTGGCTAAATGTTCAACGTACAGATTGAATAGTTATTTTTTTGTTGAATATTTAATTAGTGAATAGTTATGTTACAAAAGAGTTGTCAAAATAGAAATATTTTAAAGTAAAATATATGCAAATGAATCATTAAAGATATAATTCAAATGTTTGTGAAGGTATTTTAGATCAAAAGAATTTTCTGAAAATGTTTTTGATCTAAAATAATGTTGTTTTTCAGAAAATTTCTGAATTTTCTGAAAAACAACAACAACAAAAATTAATTTTTCTAGCTAAATTATTTTCCACTTAAAAAATATAGAATCTGGATTTCAGAATTTGCGATAGTCTCTGAGGTGCAGCATTAATCTTCCCATTTAAATTAAAATTCCAATTTTTGTATATTTTTTTATTTGTGAATTAAGTAAAATATTTCATATTTATATTCATTCTGAGTTTTAAATCATAAGAGTGATTTAAGATTACAGATCCTTAGAGATCTATGACTTCCAGTAATAATTCACTGAAGGATTACAGAAATTAAGATTAAGAATTTTTCATTCAGGTAGTTAAATCCTAATATTCATAAATATAAGTTTTTAATGAAGATTCTAAGAATTTAAATTTTCTAATATAGAAATATTATCATTCATTTTAATGATAAAGTTAAGATTTTTAACTTTTGGTCTAATTAACAAAAATAATGTCTTAAAGCAAGACATGGTGAATTCAAAAAGTATAAAGTATAGCTTAGTGATTGCCATAGGCAACAAGAATTGTTATATTCTTAGTACAAAATATTTTAATAATTAAAATACATATTTTATATTTATTTTGCATTTATAGTCTTGTATATTTTATATTTATCTGTTTTTATTATATAAACATATTATAATTTAATATTCACTAAATTATATTTTGTACATTTTTTTAAAACTTTTCAGTTTTTTTACATTAGTTCAAATGTAGATGCCTATAGACTTTCATACTATAGGCATGTAGATGCCTATATAGTTTATAAATTAATACAAACTATAGGGGAAGTCTGGGCAAAGTGACTAGCTTAATTTTCATGCATAATTTTAAATATAAAAATTATATAAACATTTTATTGTTTATAAAACGTTTATTATTTGTTACCATACTTCCTGTTGTTTAATGTTAAATATTATTTGAAAATAAATTTAGTTTAGAGTTTGCAATATCTGCAAAACAAAGAAACATTGTGCATTATTCTTTTTGCCCAAGGTACCCAGCTGAAGTGGATTTCCAATTAGGGCAAAGTGAATAATACATTTTATCAAACTAATCATTATAAAACAAGAACCCTATCTACTATATCTTGTATAAAATGAAAAATGTAATCAAAACATTCATTATAAAAATTTATTTTTGTTTTTACAGAATGAGAAAAAATAACAATGAAAGCATTCATTAACAAAAAACAGGAACCATGTTCCTGTTTTTTGATAATTATTATTGTTTTCATTGTTATTTTGTGTTTGGACATTGGGAACCATGTTCAATTTATTAAGTAGAAAATTAAAATTAATCAATACATTCATCACAAAAGTAAGAACCATATCCAGTGTAGCTTGTACACAATTCAGGACTCCCTAGAGAACACTGGATCCAGTCTTCTTATGGTGGGTCTGTATAGAGCTCCTTGCACACCTGATAGAAGTACTTGGGACAATCTTCATCTAGAACTTTTCTCAGATTTCTCTTACAGTTAGTTTTTCATGTGCCTATTTTGTTTTGTTTCTCATATTTTTTTCAGCCTGTTCCTGTCTCACTGGGGTGATAGTCAGCACTTCAGATCTTTGACCTTTCAACCTATGTTTGTTTGCAGTAGGTTGGTCAACAGTTTGGCAAGGACAGATATCTTGTGGATTAAATTTTATAGTTCTAGATGTAGTCTTATTTAGCCCTGATGATGTAGAAGAAGAGATTGATGGTGCAGGATTATTATGGCTTTAGGGAACAATTTCAAAAAGTAAAACTGGTTCCATAACATAATGACTGGAAAGAATGGAAGTTTCAGTATGGATATGAGCATAATTACTCATTGTTTAGTTTCTGATGATGTGCCTTTGGATCTAGGACTGGGAATACTATATCTACTCACAGGAACATTAGAATTTGGGGGTTCTAATCTATCTGGCTGCTACAGAGTTTAAAGAGTCAACAGCAGCTTTTCTAATTGTTTTCTCCATATCGTCATCTTTCCATTTACCTTGATCCGTTTTTCTCTTATATTTATAGACCATCTGAAATAAGTGTTAGACAATACCCAATGCAAGTGTTGATAAGCCTCAATCAAATACTTCTATTTATGGTATAATCATGACATATAAAAACTGGGTTTTGGTCCAAAATCTCATTCCATATCCACTTAACATGGATTTCGCATAAACCAGGTAAAGCAAATAGTTATTCACTTTGCCCAGTGTGATGTCATTATGGTTAGGGGAACATTAAGTTGGTATTATAAATGAGAAGCAATAAAAAAGTTATAGCAAATTTTAACACTACTCTACCTATATGACATATAATATAGTATCATAAGTATTAGCAATGCAATAACTAAGTGACACCAATTTACTTACCCTATGAATATTTTATCAAATTAAAAAAAAGCACAAAAACTCGTGAACCGCTAACAAAAACGGTTTCCCCAATAAAAAACAATCACCAACAGAGAGAGAACAAGTGTCTCTCCTTATCGGACAAATATGCTCACATCATTCAATATGCTTTTAGAATAATTTCAATTATTCTCTTTGCCCAGGTAATTCATTTTGTCTAGACTTCCCCTATGTTTGTAATAAATTTTAAGTTTATTACTTGATGATCAAATCTGTATAAATTTCAGAACATTGTTATATTTTATTATTTACTCATTAATTTCAATAATATTTATTTTATATTTTTAATAATAAAATGAATACAAAATACTTTTGCATTTTGTAAATAGTGTATGTCCTTGGCATGCCAAGAAAGCATTATTAAATAGAAAAGCTGCAAGCATGAAAAAAACAATTCAGTCACCTAAAGCAATTTTAGAAGCATTAGAACATTATTGTTCAGGCCCACATGACTCTCAAAGCATAGCTGGAAATTGGAGTTATTCTTCAACTGATAATGGAACTCATTCTAATTTTTCTCTTAGTAAATTTATAGGTAAGATTTAAAATTTATTTTTGTCTAAGCATATTTAGATAAAATAAAAAGGTAAAGATTTCAGATATAATTTAAAAATAACTTCAAAACATGAAAAATGCTTTGAATTTTTTTATTTTTAATTTAAACATTTAGTAAGTTATATTAGGACTTTTCTTCTATAATTTAAAACTTATTTACCCTTATCTGTAAAAATTAACAAAATATATTTTTATAAAGTTAGATAAATTAACTTTTCAGTTAGGATAACATTGGCAACTAATTTGATTTATTAAAAAATTAAATTCAAAAACATGACATTTTCAGCATAAATAGAAATGTTTGGTAAGATAAAAGACTAAAATAAAAACATCTGTTACTGTGAAAGTTTTTTTTATAATGGGAAGCACAAGAAATGTTTTTAATCATGAAAAAATCATTTATATAGAAATGCATTTCAAGTTCAGTGACTTCTTCATTAGTGTTAAATCTTATAAAATGCTTAATTTGACAGTGAGAAATTAACAAAATTAATAAATGGTAGAACTTGTAAAGGTGAATCTAATGCTTTTTCATCTAGCTATCTAATGACTAGATGAAAAAGCTTATAATGCCTACCTACCTTGTCAAGTTTGGAAATGGTATTGCTAAATGATAGTGATGTATAAACAATAAAAAATATATATAGAGTTATATATAGAGAATATATATAAGTAAAAATAATGATGCTAATATTTTATAATAAATAAAATTATGTGTGTTTTGTAAATTATAATTTTGAATTATGTCAAAAGTGACAAAATATTGAAATATACAAATATGTATTGATTATTAATGCCATTATGGGAAGTGATCACCTTCATTTTGTTTGTGCTCCAATTGTAATGAGTATCATCTGGTTGATGCTATATCTTGTTGTTGTAGTTTAAATCAATTAAAACTGCCAATAAAATTAAATATTATCTAATATTTGATATTGTCAAAATGGATACTAATAAAATTTGGTGTTTTTTCATGGCCTATTGTTATGGACTAGTATTCACTGATTAGGTGGGTTTTTACACGTCTTATCTCTTTATCCAATTCACATATAAGTATTGACAAGTATGACATCCCTATTTCATCAAGTTTTTGAGTGGGATGTCATGAACTGTATGCACATTATACTGTGCATACAGTTGTGTTTTCAAGAGAAATAAGCTAATAATTGTGTACTTTTAACCCTTTCTTAAAGGTTAAAAGTACAATATTGTCTAGTAAGTATTAAACATATTTGCTGTTTCTATTACTGGTGTAATTAGATAAAAATTTTAAAATCTATTTTTTATCTTTATGTTGTTTATCATAAAATTGCTTTAATTAAATATTTTTTTATAAATTTTTAAGTAATATTTTTGTTCCAAATTTAATCTAAAATGTTTTATTCAATTATGATCTTCAGACTATCTTTAAGATTTTCACTTTCTAACCAATAACTACTATTGGTTTTTAGTAATCTTTTTAGTCTTTAGTCACTCACTAATTTATATTTACTTTGATCAACTTTGTTAAACTGTTAAATTATAATTTGGAAATTTTTCTATAAATCAGTTTGGAATAATCATATAGATCTTAAATTTATATTGTTATATAACAAAGAATATATTTTTTTGAAGCCTCTCTCATAATTGGTTGTTTTGTTTATATGATTACTCCAAACATCTAAATTTGTCTCTGATATTCATGCCTTAGATTATTGGTGGGAAATTATTAGTTTATCCACTTTTTATCAATTGTTCATTTCTTGTATATAAATTTATTATTTAATTATTTTGTTTTATACAAAATATCTTTCATTTCAGGATTATTTATAATCTAAAACTAATTCATAGGGCAGAATATATATAATTAATGACCAAAAGGGCTCTTTTGAAGTCAAGAAAGTAGATTTATAAATTATGGGAACTTCAAAATTATGGAAAGCTTCAAAATATATATTCTTTGCTATATAATAATATAAATTTAAGTTTGAACAAATAATTGAATTAGGACAAATAGAGAAATAATTTATTCACCATTTCTAAAAAAAATAGATGTCAAATGACAAATAAAACCGTTGTAAAATGAGATTGTTTAGTGAAATACCAAATCTAGCAGATTGATGTCATGATCATATGTACACACACAAATTACAGAAATAATACTAAAAAAAATTGTTATTGTTTTAATGAAAAAAGCATTCATCACACTTTCTTTTTAAATATATTGGGAAAAATTATTACAAAAATTGCATAGTAAGATATTGTAGTTCAGATCACCAGAAGGCACAGATAAATTATAAAAAAAAAAAAAAGGCATACAGATGTCTAACTGATTTATGATGATCTATATTATTTTGATATATTTTATGACTGTAATATTTTCATTTTAAGAAAATAACCTTAAAAGCTGTAAAAATAATTTTTTAAATAGCAAATAAAAATTTAGATTGAAAAATTTATTGGGAAAGTTAAACAACTGGATATTTTTATAAGATAAATTTTTTCATAAATTCTATTATCATACTAATATTGCATACAATAGAAAATCCATAATAAATACTATAGTTTTTTCTTATTCTAAAAATATATAAATGTTCAAAAAATTTTTTATGACAATAAAATACACCAAAGTATTAGTGTCCTATTTTTAATAATAATTATTTTTAATTGAAGTTATTGAAGTTTGATTGTTTATAAAATTAATATAATTATGATATGGATAGTATTTTATAAGCTTTTATTTGATAGAATAATAATTATTCATTTTAACAAATTGTGAAAATGAGCACAAAGAACAAATTAAAGTGTAATGTTATATTTTTATAATTTTAATAAAAAATTAAAGTTACTTTAAAAAATAAAAATATAATTTAATACTCTTTCACAATTAATGTAATTGTTTCATTAAATATTTTTAGATAGAGACATAGATAGTGATAATGAAAAAGAAGCCACTTTAGTAGATCAGACTTGGCGAAAATCTATAGACGTGATAATGAAAGCATTGACAGTGAACAGGATGATCCTTTAAAGTATATTGTTTAATTGTTAATTAATATTAATTAAAGAAATAAATATTATTTGATAAATTATTTTTTAATATAATAATTTAAGTAATAAATTAATTCAGACATGCTGGAGTTTATACAGCTGAAGAAGTAGCCATTATAACAAGAGACAAGTTAATTAAATTGCAATCTCTATATATTGATCAGTTTAAAAGACTTCAACACATATTAAGGGAAAAAAGAAGAATGTATGTACGTACCATGAAATCAGAAAAGGAAACTTTAGGTAATATTACAAAATTTATTTCATTAATTAGAATCATTAAAATTAACAATATCTCTATATAATTAATAATGATTGGCTTCTATTTTTGTGATACTAAATTGTCTTACTTTTTCATTCCATATTAAATTTACATAATTAAATATAATACTATTACTAAAATATATATTACTCAGTTCAGTTAAAGTAAAATTGCATCATTTACTTTATATATTCAGTAATAATTGTAATTTGAAATTTTTGCTTTTAAAAAATATGTAGTTTGAAAAAATTTTACTTGAGAAATAATAGAAATATATTACTTCAGTTAGTATTCTTGAGTTCATTTTAAAAAAAGTTGAAAAATTATTCATCTTTTAATATATAATATGAATTCTTTTAAGCATTTTGAATTCCTGAAAATATTTAGATTTTAATAAACATAAATGGTTAAAAAGTCAAAAAGAAATAATGACTAAAAATCCATAAATTAATTATGATAGTTTAAAATATTTTTCTGGAGTAAGTAATTATATAAAGTGAAAAGTTATTAGTTTTTCTATAAAAATTTTGCATTAAGTATCCTCAAGAAAAATATTAACATATATTAATCTAATTATATAATATTTTAATATATAATAATTTCTTCTTCAAAATAATTTCCCTGTATTACTAGTCTTGTATATACTGAACTAGAAAACTATATGCAGGTTGTGTATTTCAAATCCAAAATGCTTGAGGCCAAAAATAACTTGAATTTCAGATTTTTCTGGATTTTGGAACACCATTATATGGTCAAATTGAAAAACAATGAAAACATTCCCTATTGGACTTTAATATTTTTAGTGATATATAAACAACTCAACAGAAAATAATCAGCAACCTCACACTGATAATGTTTGATGATATACTGAATTATGACAATATACCACATACTGTATATATTATTACATCATTTTGCACTACAAAACAATGAGTCATAGTCCCATCCCATAGGGCTTCTTGCTGTAAAAATGAAATTATGGATTTTGAAGTATTTTGTATTAGAGATAATCAACCTAAACTAACATTAATAAAATTTATTTAAATATAGCTTGATCATTTCTTAGAGAATCACATTTGTGCCAGAATTTTAAAGTTTTCTATCATATTTCTCTGAATATTATTGTGAAATTATAAATATCATTTTAAATAAAAATATTGAAAATGATATGAATTCTAGAAGAGTAGACTCAATATCTTTTCCCTAACCAAAAATGACTTCATAATTAGCCATTTCATTTCAAATCCACTTATGATTTTAAACATTTTTCAAAACTGTTCCATAAATTTTTTATTAAAAATGTATATCATAATATCGAAGATTCTTAATTTACACTGCTCAATTTGTACAAAATCTATACTTACAATTTCAGCTCTTTAAGCAGGAAAATGTTTCATCATAGCTTCTAAAACTATAGTGCTTTCGGCTTTTTAAGCCATCATCAACTACTGAAGAGGGCTTAAAAAGCCGAATTACAATTTCCTGCTTAAAGAGCTGAAATTGTAAATATAGATTTTGTACAAATTGAGCAGTGTAAATTAAGAACCTTCGATAATATGGACGCCAAGCCAGCGATACTGCCATGGAAGTTACAGAAAAAGCAAATAAGGTTAGAAGAAAAGCTGATGTTCCTGAGACAGTGTAAAATTAACAGGTTCCTATCCATGTCAATATATAGACTTTCTCTGCCTGTTAGATCTGACAACCTTTTGAGAACAGTCAAAGATAGATGTCTTAAAACAGTGATAGCAAATGCTAGAAGGGACCTCTTCTGCTTTAAAAGTAAATTAGAACAGCCAGAATTCAATAGAACATCTAGAGATAGACCAGAAGCAAACATTAATATGATAGCAGAGGATTTCAAGAATAAGATCCGTAATAATTATATTAAAAAGCTAAGGTGGATTTTTAAACAACAAAGAAGAAACAAAAATAATAATAAGATTGAAAGCATTAAAGTGATAGGGAATATTGACCTTCCACAATTCGTCAAAGAAGTATACCGCTACGGTCCAAATAAAATAGTAACTGAACCAATGGACTGGAAAAAGGTGGCTGTTACAATAGAACTGATCTTAAGAGTGTGACCCACCAGAAGCGGAAAGAATTAGATGGCATAATAAATTCTTTTCTGCAGTCAAATTTGCATCCTTGAGAATACAAGCTTTCTCATATATAAATTAAATGATTTATTTAAAGCCTAAACAGAGCAAGACTTTTAATTCTTGAAAATGTTTCTTTTTTGAATAAAATTCATTCATGTCTTATATAGTGATGCAAAATAAGATGATGAATGAACTATGTAAGATTAAAAGCAAGTCAATTTCAGGCTATATATTAAGAAAATCTGGCCAAGGATTACTACAGCTTATGATAACTATTTTCTTGCATTATCAATCACAGAGTTTACAGCAAGAGAGCTTTCTCATGAGGAGCAGTTCTTAATCTGTGATTGGAAAATTCTCCAGAAGTCTGTTGTGCTTATATATGGCACCATAACTATTTAAGAAATTTATTATTAATCTATTGGAAATTATATATATATATATATATGTGTGTGTGTGTGTGTGTGTGTGTGTGTGTGTGTGTGTGTGTGTGTGTGTAAATAATAATGAAAATTTTAAATTTATTTACATTCTGCCATTATTGATTTTATGACTATTGTTGCATGTTGAGCGATAATGTGCAATAATGTGTGCAATGAAATTTCAAGTAAAATCACATTTTTTTGTAATGCATTTAAATCAATTCCATAACAATATGTTACAAATAAATAAATTTAATAAAAGGGACAAATTGACTATTTTATTTTATATTGCAAATTATTGATAAAATCAAGTCATTTTAATGCAATTGGCTACCAACAGAAGCATGTCAGACTTCCATTTGAAGAATCTAGTTCAATTCAAGATCTTATATCATTAAATTTTTTCAGGCGATGGTCCAGATTTTTGCAATGAGATCAAATGAGATCATGAAGAACGAGAATTGATGAATAAGGACCTCTCCTGAAAAAATTTGGGAAATAAAGAACAAGAATTGAAGTTGGACCGTCCAGATTTGTTTCGTTTGTGAGACTTGAAAGCAAGAAAAAATTTCCTACAGATTGGTAGCTAACCAAAATGCAGTAAGTCCAGTGGTAGGGCTGCTACCTTAATGCGTCTGGACCCACATGAAACAGCATTTACTCTGTTTCAGATAGTATGGTTATACCGCCAAAGCTCGGTCGACAGAGCCCCATTAGCATTACCCAGGCTG
>WUQG02435140.1:0-14012 GCA_011317285.2 Androctonus mauritanicus
CTGGAATACCATAGGGCGCACCCGGAAATCTTCTAGGGCGCACCAGTGCGCCCTGGCGCATACTTTGAGAACCACTGCTCTATGTAAATGGTGAATTAAGATAAATTACTATATCACTCAAATGTAAACTATTTCGATAAATTTCCATAATATAAAAATACATTAAAAAATATTAAAAAAAATAACTTTATAAAAATTGCAACAAATCTATATCGTATATGTAATAAAAAATTATACTGTGTTTACAAAACTGTGTAAAATGGTTTTACGAAATTTTTAGTTACATAACGCTGTTATGTGATTTCTCCAAAAGAGGAACATATTAACTGCCATATTTTCCATTACTTAAATCTACTATCAGTTCGCATATTTTGTGCACAAATATATATTTTACTACAAAACCTGGCTAACATTAGAACGAATCTAGAAAAATGATCGATATTTTCAAATTTTTTTTTTCAACATTTTGAATTTTCCGACAAATTCTATTTTGAATTTTTGAAATTCATTCGATTTATAAACTAATTAAATCAATAATTTAATTATCAGTTTGTTTATTAATTCGGAGATTGCCCTCAACATTAGTCAAAATTACTGTATTAAAATTCCGTTACCGTCAAGAGTTAATTCGGCATAATTAGATTCAATCTGGTAATAAATCAATTCATTTTTGGGCTAGTTTAATTTTTTTTTTGTATGATCAACTAACGTTTTATTTTTACTTTCTGGACAAAATTGCCCCCTGTTACTCCAGTTTAAACTGGATAACCATCTCCACACATTTTCAGCAACATACAAAACGTTGGTTCCATATTCTATCGATTTATTTGGCAACAAGTAAACTATTTCATCATGTAGATACATTAAAACCAGTGGCGGAAGTCTCCCTGGGGCTAACTGGAATGATCCTAATTTATTAAACTTAGTTTGTAACAATATTTTGACACACACTTATCCACCCACTTTCTGCACATAGAGCCATATCTACCACTCGGGCTGCTGCATGAGGGCGGGAGCATGGGTAGAAGGATGGAAAACTGCTCAAAACTTATAAAATTATAGCATCAGCGCTTCTAATAAACTTTTAAACATAAACACGGCACATTTACGCGTAATCATCCTCTCAGAGTACAAAGTCCCTTTTTTATATTCCTACATATGCGTGCATATACTTAAAACTTAAGATTCTTCGGAGGATAATCAGAGGCCTAGGGTACGCCACTGATTAAAACTCGTAAAAACGTGCGCTTTCAATGAAATCTAATCAATTTTTTCGAGAAAACTGAAACTTAAATCAATTTAATATTTCTAACAATGCGAACAAAAACAACATAAATTTGAATGATAAAATGCTGTTTTATTCATCGGAAAAAAAAAGAGCTAACGACGATTAAAATATTTTTGTTCTCTCTATAAAAACGGAGAAAATTTTACCGGGATCTTAAAGTAATATTCCACTTTCACTTTTGATTTTAATTCATTTTTGATGATACGGAATTCGCGTCATTTTTCACGACAATTCATCGCAAATTCTGTAATAATTCTGAATGGTTAAATTAATGTTGACAGGCTACCGGATGAAAATTATTATAAAATTCCTTTGTATTGATGGATTATCACTTAGACTATACCGGAGAAGGTATTAAAATTAAAATACCTGGAAAAGTTTTGTTCCCAGTAAAACTTTGTAGGATATAATTTGATTTTTTATATTTTTCTCCAATCGATTTCTTTTCAAATTTTTATCATTTGCACGAATATCTAGGAAATTCTTTTACATAATTTTATTATATGATACTTTTTTTACATTTACGAACACATTTTTAAACAATGGAATTTAAAAATTATTGAGTCATTGTTTTGTCCGTAGAGATAATATATAACTAGAGGGCGCATCTCTCAGTCGCCTGAATGAAAGCAGTTGAAGAAACCGACCGCCATATTGGATAAGTATAGCGGGGCAGCAATGTATGTAGATTTTTCATTTTTTTCTTTACGAAATGGTTGAATTATCACTATTTTGATCGAACATGGAAAAATTAGTCGAATAAAGTCATTTTGTTATGAAAATATTGATTAAATTACTTTTAATTAGTAAAATACATTAAAATGCTGAAGGTAAATAATGTATTTTTTAGAAAAAAAATTGTTTCAGATTTAATATGTATAGAGTGATAACATGTATAATATGGTCTGTACTTCTTTAAATTGATTTAAAAATATTCCCATGTCCTCATTTTATGGTTTTATGCTTATTTTCTTTAAACCACTGCAGTATCAAACTATCTTACTTCTTAGTGAATTATTGTGTATTTTTCCACACAATTACTTTGTTTATACATACGTATATATATATATATATATATATATATTATATTGATATATAATATATAAAATATAATATATGCAATATATATATTATATTGCAATACTTAACCAACATGGCGCCGGTTTTCTCAACGTAGACGGGGTATGCGCCCTCTAGTGCATATACTATCTCTATGTTCTATCCAGTTATTATTTAATTTATATTTTTGGAAGAAGCTTCTACCGAAAATAACTTTGTAAAGGAAAAGCAAAGTTCTCTCTCTGAAAATAACCAAATTTCGCCATTCCAAATTTGACTAATAATAAATAAATGTAGCAAAATCAAATTCATTTTCCCGTTAAAGCGAAATTCGCGAATTAAAAATATTTTTTCAGTTTATAATTCAAGAATTTTTATTTAAAAAAAATATGCAATATAAGTTACATATTCAGAAAATACATCAAGACGTATAATTTATTTTATTAAAAAAATAAATTCAGAGATCATTTCGTTAACTATTTGAAATCATCTGAAATTCGCACATTTGTTGCAGTCTCTCTCCGGTAGTAGAGATAATTCGATCGAGAAGTGCTCCCTCTCTCTCTAAAATCGAAAATATCGTGACTATTTTCTTCGTTAACTTTTGTAAATATTTTTCGCTCTCAATTGATATATATTTGTAGCCACTGGATGCTTTTATATTTATTGTTAAATATCGAGATAGTGTAACTGACCACGTTGCTTTTTCACATATAATACTTTTACTATGCAGATTTTTTCGTCATTCCTTTTTCTTGGTCTCTGCTGGATTATTTAGGGAATTTGATAATATTCCAAAGGGAAATTGGTAATAACTTCATTCAGTTGTCTTTTTCCTTAATTGTAAATTTCATTTTATTTTTATAGTCAACTGTTGAAGTAATAATAGTGTGGATTGACTTCCGCGATATTTTATTGGTGTCCATATCATAACTACGGATAATGTCACACCAACGACTGTGTCATATCCAGAGGGGAACGAGGGAGACGGTCCGTCCCGGGCACCAAGCTGAATGGGGACCAAGAGCATGGAATATCATTGCTATTCACCAGATATTTGTATAAAAATTTTTGTATAAATTTCAGTTCTTAAAAATTGTGTAAGAAAATGTGTGTGAAAATTAAACAGGGGGAGGGCGACATTTTTTGACCCCTCTCCCCTCCAAAAACATTGTTTTTTGGAGGGGGAGAGGGTGCCAAAAAATGCCGCCCCGAGTACCAAAGATTCTGGATACGCCACTGGTCACACCGAATCTCTCAAGGTTGCCATTAACACGGCAACATTGAGAGATTCGGAATCATCAAAATTTGGGATGATTCTATCTGCTTTCGCCAGTTTATCTTATTACATCATTGTCCAAATCATTTCAAGAACTGAGAATTTCGAATGTTTATCGCCAACGAAATCCAGTTAATGGATATATTTCAGATTCTTCTTCCGCATTGCCTTCTTTACAAATGGTTCTACATCGTCGGCTGGATTGTCCGCGTTAAAACGCTTCAGCTTTCCACTCTAGAGGACCCGGGTTCGAGTCTCGGGTCCCACCTCTTCAGGCCGGCGTGACCTTTTGCGGGGCCTGAATACATATTCAAATCCTACACTTAAACTTTACAACGAGGAATTATTTATTTACAAATGATGTTACATATTATATATTTTTTATAAGATGAATATTAAATAATAATGCAATCTAATAATAATATTAAATAATTTTTCTCGCTTTTTTCGACGTCAAATCTTTGATATCATAAAAATCGATTGAATTTGCTACTGCACAGTGTATAAGGCAATTTTGTATCTTTTCTGATTGAAAAATATCTACCAGTTTTTAAGGAACATGCCCACTGAGTAAAATGCGAAAATTTTAGTCATTTAATATGCTATTTTATTTTCGATGATTACCAGATATACTATTTATAAGTCCAAAATTGCCTCCAGTAATTTTTTTGAATATTCAGATAAACACTATTCTGGATCAGTTGTATAGTATTCACAATCATTTGATTTAACATTTGTGGACTTCTACTTGTAGAACCATTGAAAGCAGTGTTACTCAAAAGTGGTGGTCCAGTTCATCAGTTGTGGCTCTGCAGTGAGGTGGCGTTTTGTAGTTCATAGATATTGTGACAATCAAAGACTATATAATAATACACAGATTGGTTGATGTCAGGAAGTAGAAATGAGAAAAATGCATATATTAAATCTTGTTTTTGAAGCAGGTTGGAAATCTTATGTCAGTCCATGGAGCACTGAAAAAATATTCCCAGTCCATCATATCAAAGAGTTTGAAAAGCAGTGATCTAAAAAGTATTTATACTCAGGGATATAACATGTGAATGGCTGTGGAATTTCATTGAAATGATTCTAATGATGTGAAATATGTTTGTCTTTCAGTAAATCAGGAATTCTCAGCAACAAAGTTTAGTTTATGTCTTGACTGTGATGATAGTCATCTAGAAACTGTCAATAAATGGCTAGAAGCCATTACATTCATAGCAAATAAGCTTTCAAAATCCAATTATATTATTCATATTTTCTTTCATAGTATTTCCTGTTGTCATATCTTGTTAATAAGATGTTTCAGTTACAAATACATGATACTTGTTTGTTTTTAGATGTAAAATACAATCTATATATTATATGAATATATAATAGAAGTATTATATAATATATATAATGCTTCTATTTAAGATAAGTAAAAAAATTTACATAAATTATATATATCCTATTATTTATATTCATGTTTCTTTGCATCTTTCTACGTTTGCACAACTATTTATTTAAAAAGAGCTCAAGATTACAGAAGTTAAATCACTTTATTTGACTAGTTTTTGACCCTATCAACAATACTCCTAATCATATAACTCTACATAGACCTGTCAAGGAGGGTCAATGTCAGGTCTGTGTAAAGATTATATTTAAAAGACTAGCTCTTGGGATTACAGATGAAGTAAATTTTTTCAATAAATCATTTCTATTCATATAAAATTTAATAATTAAATAAAATACAACAAAGTGCCTTTTGGATGTACTGTATGTCCAATGTTAATGTAACCGTATTGAAACAAAAGAATATTTGAAGATAATTCAAAAAGTTAATGTGTGCTAACAAATTCAACATAAAAGCTAAAAAACACAAAAATTATACAATACAAAATAATAAATTACCAATTATTTTGTATTGTGTAATTATTATTTTATTTTGTATTAATATATAATACAAAATAAAATATATAATACAAAATAAAATAAATAACATTAATTACTGTAATTAAATAGAGGATGATATAAACTTCATGCAGAACTTAATGAACTGCATCAATTTTATTTAACAGCTTTCAACTCCAGTTTAAAAATGGAATATTTTTAACAGGAGTTGAAAGCAACTTGTACTAAATAAAATCAGTGACAGTTTATTAAGTTCTGCACAAAGTTCATATTATCTCCTCTACTTAATTTGCAGTTATGATTGTTTTATTTATTTATTTTACTTTATATTATATATATATGTTTGTATTTATTGTTTTATAATATATACTTTTTGTTTTCTTAACATTATGTTGAATTTGTTAGCACATATTAAATTTTTAAATTTATTCTCAAATGTTCTTTTGTTTCAGTGTTGTTACACTGATGATAGATATACATCCAAAAGCACTTTGTTGTATTTTATTTAATTATTAAATTTTATCTGAATAGAAATGGTTCTTTGAAGCGGTTTTACTTTGTTTATTTAAAGGAGGGTTGGGTCTATGATTTAACTTCTACAATCTTGAACTACAGGCAATCCCAAACATATGTAAATCTGTACTTAATAAGATTTCTTGATTTAAAAGAAAAAAATATATATTAGTTGAAGTGGATTAAGCTATAATGCAGAAATAGAAGCAGTTTCTTAATAATTTCATCATTTAACATATGTGCAGGTGTTTGTTTTAATTAAGGAGTCAGGCCAAGATTCAGATCTTTCCTGAGAAAGTGAAGATGTGGGACACTGAATTGAATCCAGATTTTTCAAGATGGTAAGTGACTGTTTTCCAGGAAGCAATCTAGCCAACTCTATTCTTTAATATTACATCTTTATGATGTTAGTACTATATAAGGTATACTCTGACATACTTATATTTTGACTTACATAGGGTTTCACAAAACAATTCATTTATGTAAGTTGTTGTTCTGTATTTTCTGAATATCTATTTATATTCATCTACTCAAAATAAATTATCTATCAAAGTTTATATTTGAATTAAATGATCCTTATTTTATAGAATATTATGAATCATAACAAATAATAAAACTATTTTTAGTAGTTGTCTTTGTATATACTATTTGTTTTATTTGTAATAAAACAAATAGTATATACAGAGTATACTAAAAATAAATTTTGTTTATATAAATGTACATTTTCTTTCATAATCAATTATATTTTTTTCCAATTATAAATGTACAATATTCATTGCTATAATATAAAAATTAACATTTGAGAACATACAAACAATAGCAGTTTAAAAAAAAGTAAAACTTTCAAAGATCTTATTTAAAAATTTTATTTTAAGGAGGACACCACATATTTCCAAAACGATCTGGAGCTTCTGTATGAGGAATATCCCAAATCCAAGGTTCATCTAAAATTAAATTCAATTGTTTTTAGAGAATTACAGTATGTTATTTACATGTAAATCAATAGTTTCTACATTAGAATTAGATAAATCAATTTTACAATATATGATAATAAAAAGAAAAGTAATTAAAAATTATATCTCAAATTATGAAAATATTTCAAATAATTGAAATATACTGTATGCATTCCTCAAATTTCAAAGATAATTTGTAAGTTTTGTGTGTAATTCAGATACTGCTATTATTTTGCCTCCAAAAGTACTGAAATAATTTTATATACTGTATTTTGTACTATATTTCCCAATTGGACCAATTAGTAGTTTCTTATTTCCCAGATCTGAATGAAAAGTCCAAATATAAAGAAAGGATTTTTTGGTGTAATTGCTCATCTTGAAATATTGTCATAATATGTTAATTATGTAATTTTACATTATATTGATTACTAGAGCATTTTGCTGTCATAATGTTTAAATTCTTGAACAGTTTTTGAAATTTTGTGAAATTTGAAAATGAAATTTCATGTTTGTAAGTATGAATGCTCATAACTAGAGGAGTGCCTGCATAACTAAAGATTAGTATTTACTGGAGGAAATATAAAATACAAATATATAAAAAACCAACACAATACTAAACATCTTAAGTATATAATATTAATGAGTGCCCTCTCTCTTCAACTAGCTGCTTATCACATTTCTTCTGGTATAATTTTTTCCTTCATTTCTCAGAATTTAAAGCTCTTCTCAATTCAACTTTCATTCTTCAGAGTTAAATCATCAAGTGTGCACTCTTTCTTTCATAAAGAAGGAACAATTAAATATAAGTAGCAAAACTGTGTAAATTTTGAAAGATGCATTAAAAGCAAGAAATTTAACAATAAACATGCATTGTATGCTGATAACTGAATAGAAAGAAAGAAGAATGGCCATCCACTTGGATGTTTCAGAAAAAAATCACAAAGATAATTTTTTAAAAAGATGATAAACAGAGATTAGATTTGATAGAAATGAATTGATTGATTGACTGATTGAAATTGAATTGATGATCAGAAAGTTGTGTAAATAAATATCTGTAAAGTAAATAGGAACATATAATACTCACTCTTCTATATTATATAGTTATTTGATTGAATAGAATGTATTAATATAAAAAGATTATGTATTGCAATCACATAACATCTATTTTCTCATTAATCTTTTGTACCTCAAACTATGATTGTGCCAATTGTATGGATTTTCAAAAATAGATTAAATATATTTATAAAATTTTTTTATATTAATGATAAAAAGTTTAATTTGAAATCTACAAAAAGTAAAATAAAATTTATATATAGCACTCTCTCTCTTATCTAGTCTCCCTTTAACCAGCCGCTTCTTTAATTGCCCATATTTTCATCCAGTTATGAGTGAAAAGAAAAATAAAAAAAGGATAATCCATTCAGAAGTGAAAAAACATTTGAAACTGCAGTAAGCTATATCAAACAGAAAGATAATTCATCTCTTATTGATATAATTATGAAAAATGATGCGATTTTGCTTAAAAAATGAATTTAAATCAAAAAGACAAATGAATGTCACTGGTTTGGTTTAATAAATCTTTATATACAACATCTATATTTTTTTTATTTAATTTACAATTATATATGATATTTTAATATATTTGCAGATTAATTGATCATTCATTGATTCAGTCTAAAGTTTGGTCTCACAGGAGCCAGATAAGAGGGAGTCTACTGTATGTCATATCAAATATAAATTGAAATATGATATTACAGTATAGACCTAACCCAATTTATGTAAGACATTCCTGGAAGCATTATATAAGCCACATTCATGTAAATTATTATAATTATTATTATAGCTAAATAAAAAATAACATATTTGCAATGTACATACAACCTATTTACAAGGTAGAAAATATAACTATTGTAATTCGTAAATCTAAGTGACTATAGAGGGCATGATGATTTTTCAATATGGTGACTGAAAGTAGTATAAGCACGGAGTTCTATATAGCAAACAATTGTTTTAGCAATGTTGATTGACAAAGTTCAACTTTGTTATATATTTGGGTAACATCATAGTTTGGTCCAACACATTCTGCCATCTTCCTGGTAGTAGCATGACTCCATGCTCATAGAACTTTTGATCTTTGCTTGCAAAAAACTGAACCAAATGATTTTTGACATCCTCATTTGAACTAATGTTTTTCCATTTAAAGACTTTGTAAAGTACAGAACAAGTAATCAGAGGGTGCTAGATCTGGTGAATACAGTAACACATCTCATCCAAGTTGCAACAGCTTCTGGCAAATCATCAAACTTGTATGAGGTCAGGTATTATCATGGTGAAACACTGCCTTTTCTGTTAATCATTTCTGGCCTCTTCTGTTTGATAAAATAAATTATTTACAAATTGGTGGCAGTACACTTGTGAATTAATTGTGGAATTGTCTGGTAGAAGTTCAAAAAAATAATAATTCTCTTGAAATCCCACCAAACAAAGAGCATTACTTTTTTTATGAATATCTGCTTTTGGAAGTGCCTTGAGCAGGCTCATCTCTTCTTCTCCATGATCTCTTGCATTTGACATTGTTGTAAACAATCTCTTTTTCATTGCCAGTTATGATTTGCTTCAGAAACAGATCATTTTCTTGACGTTTGAGCAGCAAATCACACATGTCAATGCAATGGAGCAAATCTCTTTTCTTGAGAACATGTGGAATGCAAATATCAAGCTTTAATGCCAGTAGTGATGGTTTGATCTTTAATGTTATATAAACTAGCTTTTCATAAAGTGCAAGAAGAGTCTGAGTGCTGATAATGAAATAGCAAAATTATTTCCTAAAAAGTTAGAACAAATTACAGAAATTACAAATTTTTAATATAAAACTGGACTCTCTTGTAAGTGCATGCCATCCAGAAATTAAATTGCAAAAAAAAATTGTTTAATGTCTGGTTTTAAAGCTTCAGAATTTTGACATTATTATGTATAGTTCTGAAAATCCAAGAGCACTTAAAAAGAAATTCTATAAAATAACTTCCAGTCATAAAAAAAATCTAATAAGAAAGGTTGGTTACTATTTTATTATTCCAAAATTGGTTTTTGAATATTTTGTGTGAAGTAAAGCAATATTGCTTTACTTCACACAAATATTCAAAAATCAATCTTGGAATAATAAAGTAGGAATAAATTACTCGAAAAGGAATATTTTTATCTTCACAATATTGTGAAGATAAAAATATTCCTTTTCGGGTAATTTTAGTTCAGATAATGCACCTAGAAAACCACTATTTTTTTTTTCCATCTGGTCACCAAAATAATGTTAAAATAATTTTTTTTTTGCTGCTAACCATGACAGCACTTTTGCAGCCAAATGGACCAAGGCATTATTTTAAAATATATTATCTTTGGGAAATATTTGATGTGATAGAGGGAGGCCTAACTCAAAAGAATTTTAGGAGACAATTTCATATTTTAGATGCAGTTAAGATGATAAAACAAGCTTGGGACAGAATTATAGGAAAGTACATGAGAAGTGTTTGGAATAAACTTTTTCTTCAATTTATTGATAATTTTTAGGAATATTAAGAACCAGCAGAAATAAGAGATTATGCAAAATGGAACAGAAACAGTCATTACTATTGCTAACCAATTGCATTTTGAGGTTACTACAGCTGACATCACAGTTATGCTTCAAGCAGATAATGAATTCATAAATGAAGGCAACTTTGAAATGGCAAACTATGAAGAAGCTGAGGAAAAGAAGAATTAACAGTTGAAACTCCTGATCATTCTTTCACCCTCAAAGTGCTTAATGAAGCTTTTCAACTCAGAGAAAAAGCCATTGAGATTTTTGAATCAGAAGATTAAAATTTCAAGTATGCTAAAAAGTTGCTACAGATTTAAATAATGCTTTATGCATGTTACCATGAAATTTATATTAAAAAAAAAGAGAGAGAGAGCATGCAAGAAGACTATCTTTGAAGCAAATGACTGTTGTTGCATTTCTGAAGATGAAGAAGACTATGTTTCTGTCAAGTCAACAATAAGCACTGAGCTTAACAATAATCAATGAAGAACAATTAATAACTGACAAACCATCAAGAATGTATTCAGCTGATTATGATTAAGAATTTCTTTATTATTATAATTTTTTTTGTTTTAAAAGCTGTTTTCTCATTTATTTAATTAAATATATCATTATTTAAGCACAAACTATTGTTTTATTGACCTTTATTTAACTTTGGGAAAATTTCATTGAAAATGAAACTCCTGTAACTTGGTTTATGGGAAATTGATTCTTTATCTAAATTCTTTACAAGTGTGCTCCAGGAATGAATTAACTCATAAAGACAAACTATCTATATAAACATTTTTGAGTGGACACATTTAAACATAATACTGACAATCATCAGTGTCTATTTTAAGTGTTTATATATGAACTTCTGTTGTTATACAGATATTTCTATAGTTGTCAGGAAATGTCCATTTTAAGTAACAAATATTCTCATGACCATACACAGTTTGTTTGTTGAACCATGAGAATTATTGTAATTGATCTGTACTATCTTGATAAAATAGATACTGATATCATATACTCTTCAATATTTATTAGATTTTTTAATTTTCATTTGAATTTTTCATTAAGAAATACAGTATATAGCAGTAGAATTACTGGTTAGGAATTTTAATATATTTAAACTTAGCATTAAATTGCTGTTTTTACTTAGGTAATGGAAGTGGTGATAATGTATGATCAAGAGAAGAAGAAGTCCAGAGGTAAGATATAAAAATCTTAAAATTTTTAAGGTTTTTTCAAACCACAGTTCAAGCTTTGATCATGACAGAGATGATCAAATTAACAAGAACTGATATATTTATTACACAAACATAAATTTAGAAATATATATATATATACATATATATTAAAATATTAGAAAATAGATTTGTGTGTGTTAAATTAAGTTAATGTACAAAGTTAAAACATCTAACTAGATTTTATTTTACCGTATTTTACTCAAGGTGATTTTTAATGTAGTTTTGTTCTTTGCTTATAGGTCCCTGAATAAGGGCTGTTTGTTTAATCCTGGTCTGACACAAACAACTGTTTTAAATTTATATAAAATAATATAAGTGGTATAATATTAGGGCATGCTTTTAATTAGAATCATTTAAGTTTTAAAACTAGCTTATAAAAATTTTGGATGTTTGTTCCCTGTTGCACTGTCTTATTTGGTAATTTTTTAAAAATAAGTTTTTAATTTTCAAAATCACTGGTGTATGGGAGAGGAACATACAAGATTTTTTTAGTAATATTCTAGTAAGGATAAATTTTTAATGTAACTATTTTTAAATTATATATTAGATGACAAAAATAGTTATAATTTTAAATTATATGCTTTTATATAATAAAGATTTTAAAATATAATTTTAGTTATGGTTAGGAATTTTGATTTAATTATAGTCTTAATTAAAATAAATTTTTATATAAGTCAAAAATTTATGTAAAATTAGTTATAGATCACTGATATAATTTTATAATTTCTATTAAAATTTACAAGGTATGAATACTTTTGCTTAGTTAAGCCTTTATAAGTAATAAGTGAAGTATTTTTTTTGATAACACTGATCTTGTACTTCCCATTGAAGGCTTATTATGGATTTTTGGTAAACTAATTTATACTAAAGAAATTTTGCACTTTTAATTATGAAAATCAATCATTAGTAATAAAAATGTTTCATAAAAGTTTATTAGATATTATACCAATCACAGTAGTTTGTGTCAGTCATAGGAATTTTAAGTAGATAAGTTTGCTTCCTTCCTCTCCATATGGCATTAGGGTTTGGATTTTTATCATTCGAGACTGAAGACAGCATTGAACGAGTTTGTGCCGAACATTATGTGACCTTCAACGGGAAGCAGGTGTAGTGTTACTTATTTATCATTTACCTTTTCTGTGGATAAATTTTTTCCCCAATCCATCTCTCATGCTTTGGCCAGACGCTCATCTAGTCGTCATAACTTTGAATCTACAGTAAGCAAACTTATATGGTCAGATAATATAATTAGACCTAAGTTGATGTCTGTAGATTTCTTTTATAAGATAGTTATTTCCCTAGTTAGGAAAAGAAACAATTTTGGTTTTTAATATAGTTATTAAGTATTACTTAGTAATAAATAGGTTAACATTTAACATTATTTATTTTAAAAATTGATCCCTTAAAATTATTATAAGGAGTTTTAATTAAGCCTCTAGTATAAAGTTAGAAGTTGAAAATATTTTTTTAATATTCATTAGTTTTAATTGAATAAGCATGAGAGAGTGGTTTGTTGAGACTGAAATTATTCAGTGTCAGCAATTTTGATAAAAAAAAAAGATTAAAACTGCACTTCTAAAAATAAGTTGTAGATTAGCTTTAATTAAATTATTTTAATAAGAAAGTGAACTGAATTTGTTAAAGGAACTTTGTAGTCAGATCTAATTTCTGTTGCAAATAAAATATAAAATAAATATAATTTTTGCTGTTGTTTGATGCAGTATTAAATGTTAGATTTTTCACTGTTATGTCAATATATCTGAAATGTACAGTATTCTGAAATTTTGTTCTTTTGAGAAGACAAAAATTATCACAAGATAATTTCAAATAAGTTTATTTTTATGATAGTTTTTTAATCTGAAAATAATACTTTTGTTAGTTTAAGCATTGCATTTTTTCAGATTAAAAAAAAAATGTGAAATTTTACTTTCACATTTTTTTTCCTTCTGTATCAATTTTTAACAAAATTTTAATTTTCATTAATTACATTATATGATTATATATATATTGTTTTATCTATAAAAGTCAAAAAAAATAAACTAACTTTTGAGAAGTATTATTTTTATTTGCAAACCTAACAAATAGTAACAAAGTATAAATTTAATCATAAACAACTACATAGGGGATTAATCGCGTAATCAAATAATCCGATAATCTAAACAGCACAAACTCCCCTAGCGGACAAATTTTGAACTAACTGTAAATTAATGATTAATTTTTAAATTTG
>WUQG02435151.1:0-14011 GCA_011317285.2 Androctonus mauritanicus
GGGCAGGGCGCCCTCTTAGTCTGGCCCCTTACCTTCGACCTGTCCGGCATGGGAGACCCTACCAGTAGCAAAGCTACTGCCGGCATAGCTCTCAGGATCCTCTGAACACGCAAGCTCCCTCACCACTACAAGGTGGAAACGCCATCGAGGGAGTGCACATGATGATTGTGAAGTGTGCCAGATTTGTGTTCATTTCCTCAGTTATGTCTTCATATAAAGTTTCTATCTCTTCTTCATCATTGTTGTTGTCAGTGCAAGTACTTGTATTATTTTCAATTTATATTTCTTGGAAATCCTCAGTGACTATTCAGTTGGAGTTGCTGCTGGCACTGATGGTATTGTGTACATCATCATTATGGATCAGGAATCCAATTCCTCCATTGATACTGGTTTCATTCCCTCGATGGTAGAAGAGATATCTGCTTAGAAGTTCTGTGAGATTTTTGTCTTTTCTTCTTACTTTGCTGAGTCCAATTATGTGCCAGCTGATCTTTTCTGCTTTGTTCTCCAGTTCCTGTAGATGATCTTCTGTCTAAACAGATTGTCCATTATATGTAGCCAAGATCAGTAATTGAAAGCAGCCAGTCCTACCCTGGTATTCTGAGCACCCTCTATACCAGTGATTCCCAACGTGGGGTGTACGCCCCACATAGGGGCAATTTGAGTTTTAAGGGGGCAATTCAAGAATGAATTATTAACAGTAAATTTTTTCATTTCTTATAGTTCTAGGGGTCTCATATACAATATATAAATATATATTGACATACACATTTTTTAAATTTAAAATCAAAATGTATATGCTGATCAGCTGGTGACAATGGAGAGGGGGAGAGCCTGCTAATAGAGAAGAGTGGTTAGAACCTTTACTCTTTACCTCTCCATTGTCATCAGCTGATCTTGTGTATATTCTGATTAAGATAAGTCTAGCGATCTTAGAAGAAAGTAAAAAAAGTATTTAGTATGCAAACGCAGTTATTATTATTGAAGGATCTTGATAAAAATCACTTCATATTATCTTTTAAACAATTTCTTAGTGACTTTTTCCTCAGTACTTCAACTGTCTTCTCATTTTTTAGTTTTATCTTTCATGAATGTTATATTCTTTGGAAGCTTGTTTAGATCAAGTTAATGGCCTTTTAGGCTTTCTCCATGTGAATAGGAATTCACTTTTTGAATAAAAAATTATATATCACGGGGCATCAGGATTTTAGAGATGCTAAGGTGGGGGTATGACCAAAAAAAGATTGGGAAACATTGACTTAGACAGTATATATTAGTCTGGTATCGATAATATCAAAGTTAGACTACTTAAAACTAAAAATATAATTCGGAATTGAAAAAAATTGAATTATCTATACCATGATAACAATAAAATTTAAATAATTTGATTATTTAGTGAAGAAAAAATATTAGTTTAAAATTTCATCATGTAAAAAAAAATATGAAAAATAATATTTATTGTTTCAAATTTAGCCCTTAAATAATACCGTTTCAACATAAAATAAACTCGAAAATAGATTTAATATCATGTATCATGCTTGAATCCAATTATATGACTTTATATCAGAAAATTATTAACAATATTTCGATTTATTATGACATAATACAATTTTTTATGCCTTGTAATATTCAAAAATAAGTTAAATATATCGGCATATAATAATTTAAAATTTATTTTAACAAAATATTAAATATAGAGAAAGTATTTTAATTAGATATTACGGTTTTCAACATTCTAGTTTAAAATATTTTATTCTTTCTGTAAATACGAAATATCTGATTAATGAAGAAAAATTTTTATGCCAGAATTCTGTCAGAACCACAGGAAGATTTCAGATTAAACAAACAAAAAACATGAAGTGGAAAAAAGAAGATTATATACTTTATTAAAAGAATCTTAAGAAGGAAAAAAACATATTACAAAAAATATAGATGTAATCAATTTTGCACTTTCATGCAAATCTCTCTATAAATTATTTAAAAAAAATCGTTTTGGATTAATATTAATTTAGTCCTCTAATATTAGACAGAATTCGCTTCTACAACAAGACCAGGAGAAAGAAACAAAAATAACTTGTCAAAAAGAAGTCAGGTAATATTTATTACGACTTCAATTTAAGATTAATTACTTGTCGGAAAATTTAATTATAATTCAATCAGATTAAGTTGTTTCGACAAAAAAGTGCCTTTGAGCAGAGAATATTAAAACTTAATTATATGTATTAAGTTCATTGCAAATCGAATTTCACACATATAACTAAAATTTAAAAATAGTAAATTAAAAGTAAATTATTTTACAAACTATAAATATATATATTAAGCGGGTTATGTTTATTTTTAACTCAATATTTTACTGATGAGGATCAAGTTATTCAATGATTTTTTTTTTTTTTTTTGCATTAATAATAATAATGTAGATATACGTTTGCATTAATTTAATAATGTAGATATAAGTTTAAATTTACATCCAAACAAGATGCAGGTTATTTTCATAATACAGTCTATATTTAGCTAAGATGAGGATTACTTTCAATTTAATGAAAATTTAATTAATTTTATATACTTAAATATAAATTATGTACTCATTAATTCAACTAAAAATTTTTCAAATTTTATTTTAATTAAATGTTTAAATTCGAATAATGAATACTGTTAATTACTCAATAAAATATCGGAAGCGAATTTTAATAATGTTTAGATAACACGCATTTGTTTCCATTTAAACAATTAAATATAAAGAATGAAATAAATGTTTTTACTGAATAGACTTTATATAAAAAAACAATAAAAATATTAAAGAAACTGTTAAAAATATAGAGAAGAAAATAAAAAAGCAATTGTTTTAAATTCATTTGAAGTAAAGTAGATTTTATAAGATTATAAGTACGAGTTATTCAACTGAAAAAAAAGAAAATGAATGTTTTTCTGTTTACTACCAATTCTACTAAATTTTACAACAGAAGTATCTTCATAATTTTGACACGTGAAATATTTGAAAGATTTTTTTCTATATCTTTACATAAATATAAAATTGGCATCAGAAGCAATATTAGAAACATTTTGTAGAATTTTATTCGATTTACGTAGATCTATAAATTTGAATGACAAGTTATCTTTCAATCTTTAAAAAAAAATTCACATTATTCTCTCGTACTTTCTTTTAGCATTACAATTCTATACGTATGGATTTAATTCTTGCTTTTCTGCTTTTAATATTTTTTCTAACTGTCAAAAATGAAGGAAGATTTAATTCTTAGTTCTTGTTTGAAATCACGCAAACATACGCATAACAGTGATTTTATATAAAGCAGTTAATACTGCGGTTTCTATTATTGCTTCTCATTGCTGCCATGTTATTCAGTACTAAAGTATTGCACTGTTTTAATCTCTAAACATTAGCTGAGCTGTAATTAGTTTGATAACTTTTATAATGCTAAGATTAATAAATTTTGAATAATTAATATTTATTTTTGGATAAGTGATTTTAAGAATGGAGTGTATTTTGATTGCAAACATTCATTCCAAAAAGAAATAAATTACCTTTTCTGATTAAGTAATTAAAATAAACAAGAGAATTCTTTCAAAGTTAAAAAAAAGTAGATGAAATTATTTTAGAATGTTGTCTTTGTATTATTTGGAATCCTGTGCTTGAGTAGGAGATGGGATTTTGTAAAGTAGAAAGAATACATTCATTCTAATCCGATAACAAGAGTAAAGAATAATTCCTTTTCTACAGTTCGAGGCTGACAGCAGTGACAACTTAATTCTCTAGCATTGTTCCAAGATAAGTTGACAACAAACAAAGATAAAAACTTTCTTCCACACAAATAGATAGAAAACCTTTAAACTTATTTCACACAAATAAATTAGATAATTAATTTCTTTTTTTAATCCTTATATAAAACGCTTAATCAATAAATCAATCTTAGAATTTTAATTATCTAATATTAAATTTTCAAATATGGGGAATTTTATATATGTATATATATTTTATATTGTCTTAATCAAAATTTAGAAACTTAAAAATTTCTCTTCGGTTTATTCTGTTTAAATTTTAAATATTTATGACTTATTTTAAATTAATTATATAAGAGATTAAAGTTTGGTTTAATTAAGATTAGATAGAATAAACACTGTAGAAGATTATAGTAAAACAATAATATCATATTAAAAATAATTCTTTCGAAGAATAACAATTTAAAAAAAAATTTTTTTTCAAAAACATTGTCAGTTTTGCAATTTTATAATTAAATTCTCGGTTTTGACAGAAAAAATATGAGTTTAGATAAATTTATCATAGTTATGATTAAAATTTTTAGGGTTGTTTCTAATTTTTTTGATGTATCGATTAAATAATTTTAAAGGATAACATTTTTTTCTCAAGATATATAGATTGACTCTTAATAAGAGCTTTAAAACGATTTAAATTCTAGATTTTTTCCCATGCGATAATAATTGTATATAAGTTAATACTTAAAAATACATTAAAAATATTAATTTTTTAAAATTCTTTAGAAGATGATAATTTATAATAATCGATTTATTTAATATAAGATGCAGTAGTTTCAACAAAGTCAGATATTATTGGATATATTAGCAGAGGTTTTGTTTTACACTTTTTTTTCTGGATTTATCTTTAAATCCATTAAATACTTTTGAACGTTGTATAATACTATATTTAAATAACCTAAGAAAAATTTCTAGAATATAAATTATTAAGATATAATTAATCTGAATGAAGCATTGAATTCAATTACTGACTTGACAAGAAATTTAAAAAAATAATGAAATGTTTTATTTTTTAATCGAAAACATTAATATGATGCTGAGTTTTAATCATTTAAGTAAGATATTCTTCATTAATGCCATGCAATATTCAACAAAAATTTCTATTTTTTAATCAAAATACAATAACATTTAAGATCGTTTTTATGGCGATTCATTTATAATTTACACAATAAAAATTTTCTATAGTTCAGCATTAATCTTAGAATAGAAATTAAAAACTTTTACTTGTACTTTAAAATAAATGAAAACACGAAGAAAAGAAAATGAACTTTTGTATCGTTTTTATTCTGCTTTCTCTTCTATTTTTCAATTGCTATTAGTCAATATTGATGTGTCGTTGTTGGTTATTTAATTTATTTCCATTTCTATACATTTATTTTATAATTTTGTCAGAACATGTCTCAATATGACTAAACCCTATTTTAAATTTCGCAATAAAATTCGATATAAACTTATATTTTTAAATGTATTAGTATTGAAGCAAAAATTTTACATATTTTTCCATGATGAATAGTTAATTTCTCAAGTTTCACTCTGAAATAATGTTATAAAAATGATAACCATCAATAATTTTAAATTTTCTTAATATTTACATCGTATACTTACTTAATTCGATGTATAACCTCTATAAAAGTTAGGAACATAAATATAAAATAAAGCGTTATTTATTGTTAGAAACATTATCTGACATACCTGTAAAAACTACTTATATCGAGAAAAGATTAACCGTTTCCGTTTCTCGACATGTTTTTGATGGATTCTGTAATTCATCATTTATGACAGCAGTTAACAGTGGTACTCCTTTAAAAGAATTTTTGCTTCAGTTCCCATTCCGCGATTGTACAAAACTATGGAAGTAGAGTACATGTTGACAAGAAAGTTAGTGCTTTTCATTCGTTTACCGTTATACGTCATATTATAGATCGATCGCTTTAGTTCAGCCGCGAAGAATACGATCCTGTTGAACACTTGTAATATAAATCCGACCGTAACAGTAATCTTTCTATATTGCCTTTCAACATCTTCAAAAAAGTACAAACAATTCGATCAGGACAACATCTTCACTTCATAATTTCAAGTATTTTGAACCTTATAAAATTGAATACATTTATTTTTTGCTACTAATTTATAATCTTTAATTTATTTTCTTTTAATTTATATGTAAAATTTTTAACTCAATTATTAATTTATGTATAATATACATAAAGGAATGTCTTCAACCTATAATACTAGGAATGCTCTTGCAATATGCATTGTTACAACTATAATCCATTAGTTGCGAATATGCTCATTAAACTATGTCAAGTGGATTTAGATTTTAGATTTCCTCAACTTGGTTAATGCATTTAAAACAACCAAATATTAAGAAGATAGAGAACATCACTATTCTAAAAATTTAAAAAATATATATTATTGATTGATACCTAATAAAGACATAAATCTAAAAAACTAATTTTATTAATGTATTCTTAACCAAGAAAATTCTTTTTTTAATTTTTTTTTGCGATACAAAATATCTGCTTGACATTAATCATTCTTACAACCGGTAAATTATCTGTAGATGTCTTAATTTTACAAAATGATTAAGTTGTTAATCACTTTTGTTTTTAGAAAAATTACACTCATTTTTTGTTTTACGCTCGTTAGATATTTTAATTATGGAAGAAATATTTTCTAAAGAATTCTACATTCTTCAGTTTTAATTAAAAAAAAAGTGTTTTAAAATATAATTAATAAATTTAGTGAATTCATAGGCTGATGATTATTTTTTGGTTCGATATTATAGAATTTCTGCGATAACATTGGGAACATTTCCATAATAATTCATGCTTTAACCAATAATATGTTTTGTTTCTAAGCATATTATCAATTAGTTTTATTTATAAGAGGGAACGTAATTAGTTACAGTTTAGATCAAATAGAGTAAATGATTTAATAAGCTAATGTCTTACTGTAATTTTAATGGATAAAATTAATGATAGCTCAGAGTCAGCCAATGAAATATAGAAAAGTTTCCATTGCAAGAGAAACCTATTTTATATTACAATGTTTCACACGCGTTTAAGGAAAAAAAATTGATCTCTAAATCTATTGAATATGGAGAAGAATATAAAATTCAATCGTGAATATGATGCCAATATTACATGTTTAAAATACAAGGTGATCCATAAATCAAATTTGCCATTTAAAAATTTAATGACTTTTTTACTAATATATATATACTGTATTTTTAAATTTTTGTTTCAAATTTTGAAAATTTGTTCCTTACAAATTTATTATTGAAAAATTCTCGACAGAATTAATGCATAAAAATCATTGAATTTTATTTCCAAAATCAGCTTTCTATTGTTTCTAATGCAGACAGCACACAAGCGCTATTTGACATAGTGACATAAACACGACTCATTCTACACACACAGTTAATAAAATTTCATTTTTCTCTACTTTATTATATAAAAATATGAATAAAAATAATTAACAAATAAAAATGTTATCAAAGTTTTAAGGATCATCTTTGTATAATAAAATTTGCGAACGTGATCATTATAACAATCATTGAAATATTAACAAATTAATGACAATTTTTTAAAATTATTTTATTTATTAACCTGACTGAAAATGTTTATAATTTCTAACTTATAAGGATATATCGTAAATTTATCATTGCACTATGATATATTTCGGCAATCTAACAAACTACTACAAGACAACTAATTTAGCAAAATAGAGAACTTTATATGTCAAATATAAATTTATTTAATTTATATAGAAGTACAATTGTCTTCACCTATATCAGTACATTCGATCTTGAGTAAACTTATTTGAAATAACGAAAGCGAATTAAATATTTTATTTGACAAATAAATCTTATGATCTTGTAGTAAACTTCGAACTCGAGTCAATTCACTTACTGAGAATAATGAAGATTTATTTCAGCTCAAGTGTAATATAATATCTGAATAATAGATTCACGTCAAATTTAATAAAAAAGGAAGAATAAATCATTGAGAACATATAAATAATTGATATATTATTAATCTATTTTTATAATGTTTACAGAAGTAACAAACGAATAACGAAAAAAAAAATTGATATCATTAAATTATGACATATTTCAGCAAACTAACTTAAATTTTATCATTTGTATAAATATATAGAGGATGAAATAAAATTTTAAAATTAAGTATAAAAGTATATCATCGACATTCTAAACACAAGTTGAAAGAATAAATTAAAAACATTTTTTTATAAGACCAACATTTTCAGCATCAAAATTTGTTATTACCTTTTATTATATGAACAAGTGCTTAAGTAAAATTTTTCACATAGCGTATAATATCTAATTAAAGAATATTATATTTAATAAAGATATAAATAAGTTAATATTAATATATTTAATTAAATTCAGATAGAATAAATAAACTTCGGTTTCAAAATAAGATTGATTTAAGAACTTTTAATCGTTTAAATGGTAATTTCTGTACGAAGAACAAATAAAACAATTAAAAGTTATACTTGATTTTTTATAATTTTCTCAAGAAAACTAAAAATCGATATAATTATATTTTTGCCTGTAAAATAAATATAAAATATTTAAATTTACTGAGTTTTGTGCATAAATTAAGTAAACAGTTAGTCTGGTTCTATTAAATCCTGCAATTGAAAATTTAATTTTTTTTCTTTCGATTTAATCACCGTTCTGATCTTACCAAAAGACTTTCTTGATCTAATTTTATAACAAAAAATAAAAAATACGAATTCGAAATATTAAATATTCTATAGTATGTAATTACATATACTAAATACCTACTGGGCCAAAATGATGATGACCAAACAGAGTACAAAACAGAAACAAAATAATCTAGTGCTATCAAGTTAATCGAATCCGAGCTAAACTATATACAGTAATTTATATTTAGAAATAAATTACAATTTTTTTATATGTAAATTGTATGCATACAAAAAATGTATGTATTTAGTATGTTTTCATGATAACGTAAATAATAAAAAATTTATCATATGAAAATGTAAAAATTTTAGAAACATGATGATTGTTTATAACATTTGTTATTAGATTAACTACGAAATTTTTAATTATATTATATATTTATATTTTTAATTATTTCTTAAATATATATATTAATGCATTTGTTAATAAACTATAGTAATAATTGTATTCTGAATTTGATTATGAATTATATGCTGTATAATTAAAAATTTATTACTTTTTTTAAATGTAACATTAAAAACTAAAACTTTTATTACTATATGTGATAATAGCTTTAAAGTATTGTCAAAAGTGTTTTTATCTTGATTAATATCTCCTAAAGAAGAACTATATCTCTTTTTATTCCCTAAGGAAGAACTCAAGACAAGAAGTTTATAAATGGTTCCGTGGGAGATTTCCTTTGTAGTTCAATACTTATCTAGCATTTACTTCAAAAATAACGTAAGTAATTCATAAGACCCATAACAATAATTATATATTGAAAATCCCTTAATTTTGTAGTTTATCGCATGGATACTATACTCTCACTAAAACAAATTAATTTTATAATCTGAGTCGAAACCTTTTTGTATCACCTTACGAACATCTAAATGTTTCATTACATAGTGAGATTGATAATCGATTACCTTCATATTTTAAGATGACGATTTCGTTTCCTATTGTTCTGTTCTTTCCATATTAGAAAAATCAGTGATCCATCGAATATGCTTTCTTTAAGAATCTATTTGTCCATAAATTAAAGCATATTTCTGCCAAAAAAAAAAAAAAATATTATTAGTTATTATGCATATAAATTTTGATGAAAGTTTCTATAGATTTACTAAGAACATTTGAATGAATATACATAAAATTACAAAAAACTACCGGTAACTAAAAATAATAAATTATATTGATTTTTAAAATGTTATTTAAAACGATCTAAATTGATGCTGTTTTAAATTTAAAATAATATATAAAATTTTTAGTCTACTTCCAAAAAGTTAGAAACGTTTGTGGTATACGTACAGATACTCAATATGGTAATTAATTAAAAATGGCAGACTAAACTTCTTAGATTTTCCTATAAAATTTGATATATTTTTATGACATCCGATGTAGAAAGTGTATGCTATTGAAGATGATTTTTATGATATATATTTTAATCCCTCGACTTTAATCACTCCAAAATAGAAAGCATAGTTGGAAAGCAGGCGGTTTCTTTACAGAATTGCTTGTTATAGTTTTATGTTGGCCATTAAGCCTAAAAAACGGCTTCATATTTGATACCGATTTTCAATTTTCAGCCTAATGGAATAGTATGGAGAAATAATAAACTTTTTATTGCTGATCTAAAAGAAACTTATAAAATAAATAATTTGTCGTAAAATTAAACACATACAGTTTATTTGTTATCTTAAACTCTTGGCTTACTAGCTATAAAAAAAAAACGATTTTTTAATATCGTGCTTTAGTTACCATCAAGTCTGGTAAGCGCACAGTTGATTCAGCAAACAGTCTTGTAGTGGAACCACCTTTTTACACTAAATGCCTCGCTGACGTCACCGAATGTAATTATAGTAGAACCGACAGAGTCTGGAGGTGAAAGGATCGAAGTTACGACGTACAGATCAATGCTTATGTACTTATCCATTGGTGGAGTTAGCATGTTCTCTCTGAAAACAGATCGACCGTCATCATTACTGCTATCGTCAACTGTAATTGTTCTTGGTAGAAGATAGCATGGAAATGACGGCCTAGTTCCGTTATGACCAGCTGGATTGCTGTTTTGCTCTTCAACTTAAATAACTATCGAACAGCTTTTAGAAATGACCCTTACCTAGAAAATTCAAATGATATGTTTTTCCAGGAATAAATTAATAATTATAATAATGTTACATGCTCAATAATTTAATATTATAGCATTGTTCGAGATATATAAACGAGATTTTAAAGTGAATAGATTGACAAAAACGAAAAATATTATTCAAAGTACAGAGAATACTTAATGGCAGCTTGTACCAAAACGCATTTTCTTAACGGTACATTTTGGCATCATGTTCGATTAAGTCAATGACGGCATTAAATTTGATTAGAAACAGAAACTGTTAATTAGAACAAATATTTCTGATTGACTTTAATTTAGAATCTTGTTAGAATCTATATATATCATTTTTAAGGCCTGTTTTAGGTTCTATACATATTATTTTTAAAGCCTGTTATCATAGTAAACTAATTCGTGTTTTGACTAAAGATCGATATCGTAAAAAGGATAGAAACAGTTGCTCGACCGAATTAAAATTTTTGTACAAAAGCCTTCAGAGACCACATTAAAGAAATATGACAGTTATTTAATTTCTCAATTTATTTTTCTCGTGGGTGCCATAATTATTGTTAAAGAGATCCTGTCGAGATTTAGTTTTATGTAACAAGTAATTACGGTACGTTATATGCATATATATAATTTATATAAAATATTGAAAAATCAATAAATTTATATTAAATAAGTTTAGTTAATTGGTTTTAATTAACATAATGTCACATCATATAAAATTTTTAATTTCAATATTTAAATAATTAACAATATAAGATGAAAGCACTCTGTACCATATCATGGTTAAATATTCTTCTTTTAGCATCTTAAGGAAAAAATTTTTCTCCAATTTAGACTTTTCATTGTTGCAGTTTCTATTTTTTTGTATATTATTTAATAATACATCTAAATCTACTATTTATAAATTTAATAAAGTTTTTATTTCTAATTTTAACCCAATTTCTGATGGAAAAACGAGGCTAAGATCACTATGTAATCTGTCTGTTGTCTATGTGTCTCCCAATAACAACTTTTAAATTAATAATTCATGAAATTTTTGATGTTCTGCCATTAAAAGCCACACATATTCTAACACTTTAGTTCAACCCATATAAAAATTGCAGCCATTCGAATTTCTGAAATACTCTTTTAATATAAGTTATTCTAATTTATTATTGTATTTCTTATGAAATTTAATAGAATGGTCAAGTTACTGAAGACAATATCAAACACAAATTAAGTAGCCATTATACTTAACCATTTAAAAATGGTGGATGTTAAAATCGTTGAGCTTTCTCTACGGAAACTCTTTGCAAATTTTTATGATATTTAATACAAAGATTATAATTGAAGGTTAATTTTAATATACTATATTATTATCCATATTTATAATCATGCTAAAATAAGGTACACATTCGAAAGTAATTCTTTTTAGTACTTTTAGTTGATTCTATTGATTAATCATCATGATTGTGAATAATTATATTTTCATTTATGCTTTTTGTATTATAACATTCTTAATTTATCTAATTGCTGTGCATTATATAATAATAAAAATTTAAATAAAAACAAACAAAATTATAAATATTAAGAGAGACTTCACATTGCAAATTTTGATTACGGTAATAAGTTTTGATTAGATAATCAAAAATTAAACATATACTTCTTTAGCATATATTATATGCATTAAGAAATTTCAAATTAAATAAATTTGATCTGTAAAACTTTTCTGTAATGATTTAAAAATTATTATGTGTTTTAGAAAAACCCATCTAAAATTATATTTTAGATAAATATACAGTATATGCTTTTATATGAAATATCACATAGTCAAGCTATCAAGAATTGATAGAATCGAAATTTATTGAAAAATTAAAAATATAAAGGTAAAAATCTGTTAAATTTTATAAAGAGAAAGGTATTTTTCAGGCATATTTTTAATAAAGAAACGTAAACTAACAAAAAATTATGCTGTATGAATACAGTTAAAACATTACAAGATAGTCACAAGAAACCTTAACCAAACTGAAACTTTTTATTCTAAACATTCTTTAGCTACAAATTATCCATTAAAAAATGATAGAATTTTAATTTAATATTCCAAAAAATAAAAAAATAATAGAAAACCGATCAATAAATAAATTAACATAGCTTATTAAATATAAAATTAAGCACAGCAGCAGTACAGCATTATGCTGTAGACTGTAGATATTTTTTTATCATTTTTTTAAATTTGAAAAAGTAGAAATCTCTAAAAATATGAATAGATAGTAAAGATTAGCTCAATGATCATTCTTTCTTTCTTGACAATTTTTTAGATAAAAATTTATTTCTGTTTTCTTTTGTGTTCAAAGAATAGACTTCTTTAAGTGGATCATCTGTCGACGAAATTGCTCTTTTAAACCTTTATCCAATCTTGAAAACTCTATAATCTGAAAAGCTTTAGAACGTGACTGTTTAGATTTCTATGAAAGTTCACTTGATGAGATTTTCTTCAGTTCTTGATAGAGTTTGAAGTATTTTAATGGAAATAGTTGGAGAAAATGGTAAAGTTGGAAAAAAAATAACGCTAGGAATCTTAACACTTTGGAATCTCTAATGTGTCAAAAATTTCAAGTACATTTTTTTCCTAACCACTTCATCAATTATTTCTTAATATCTTTGAAACAAACTATTTCACTATTTTCCTTTATTTATATAAAAAAATCGTTTTTTTTTTAATTTTACTCAATATCAAATTATATTGAACAAAAAAAATGTATAAAACTTTACTATATAATTAAAAGTTATTAAATTTAAAAATTATTGTATAATAAAATTTATGCTTTTAACTAAATTTTATCACTTTTGAAAAATAAAAAATACATAAGTTATATTAAAACTTTTGTTTTTATTATGTCAATATAATAAAAATAAAAGTTTAATATTTTTTAAGTATATGTTAAGTAAAAAGTGGAATCTAAAAAAAACAGAATATATATTCGAAAATAGAATATTTAACAACTGGAAGTATGAATACAAATGATGTAGAGCACCACAGATTGCACCCATCGGGGTCAAATGCATTAAAACAAAGCGATAAAATTCAAATGGTAACATAAACCAAATTGTATCTCATTTTAAAGGCCATTTTGCTTTGAACAAACATCACAAAAATTTTTAAAAACAAAACCGTAAATCATAGTTGAACACGCACATATAAAATGTGCAATTTGTAAATAAATGCACATTTATTTACAAATTGCAATAAATATGATTCTTTATTAGAATCATATTTATTGTTGTTATCGCTTCATTAGACTATTCAAGCAGGAGTAGATTGTAGAAAATATCAACATATTTATTAATATAGGGTAAAACCGTGGAATACGCCCCACATTTTGAACTTGTTCAATAAAACACAATTGTAATCAAACAACGTTTAT
>WUQG02435162.1:0-14011 GCA_011317285.2 Androctonus mauritanicus
CTCCCCTCTTTTTTTGTAGCTGCGGCCCTCCGTATCTCTAATAACGACGGTTGCGGCCCTCGGGGTCATTATAATTGGACAGCCCTGGTTTAGAATAATTTTTATATATTAATAATTTTTAAAATTTAATGAAAAATTAATATAAAAAATTTTAAATTTTACTTACCTTTATTTGGGTTTTAGTGTATTATCAAAGTCAATTATAGAGAAATTAAAGTTATGAGGAAGTAAGTAATGCAGAAGGAAATACTAGGAGCGAAATAAATAAAAAGTGGAAAATTACTGTTAGAAAAATTTTTTAAAGTGTTATAATTTATTAAATGTTATATTAGACAAGCATATAAATATAGAAATTATTACTTTTTAAATTAAATCATAATATTTATATTTTCAGATAATTTTTAAATTTTTAAAGTTAATAAATTATGAACATTTGTATCGGACATTTTTGTAAGTGCATTACGTCTTATGTGTTAAGTGTCACCAGTTTACTGCACACCACATGAGTATAACATACAACGAACATCATTTTTATATAGGCCTATTATCTAAAAGTATAAAACAATACACCACGTTTTGCATTCCATGTGAATGCATGAAACAAGAAAGACACAAGTTTTACATACAATGTGAACAATTTATGAAACAATACTAGTAGTGCTTATCGTGTGAATGTATAAAATAATACTAAAGTAGTGCTTATCATGCGAGCATATGAAACAAGAAGATTAGTGATACTGCACACTATATTCATTATTAGTAAAATATATGTTAGTATACAAACACCAGAACATTTTGAAAACAAAAAAGTTTTTATTAATATCACCACAACAAAGGACCAACACCACATTAAACAATCAAACTAACAGAATTAGTAATGTTAATTTTGAGATACCGGCAACACAAACACCGCTTAAATAGGAACGGTTTGTTTTATTTTGTACTATAAGGCACGCGGTTTTATTTTTTTATTTTTTTAAATTTTTAAAAGGAGTAAAACTCCTAATAAAATAGTCCAAAATGTCAATTTAGTAGAAGAGGACGGCAAACCGTCCTCAGCTACGGCACCAGCTATAGGTTCTTCTATCGTGGATGACGTCAACCTCTCTGTGGCATCTAGAAAGGTATCGTTATCCACTGAATCGTAATCGCAGTCGCCACTACTGTTAATATCATTTACCGTGTCTGCTTCATCGATGAGAGTAGGAGGAGTAGAGTCTGTGACAGTTGAAGTATCGAAGATCAAATGCCAAGTGTGATCTGTCATTACCTCTGTTTTTGAAACTTCATAAAGAGTCACGTTAAGAATTGTCACTGAATTGTTAGTCACTGTAAACCGTACTTCTGTAGGTTTGTATCCTTCATGATTTACCTGTAAAATATTTCATTACGATTTATATATTATTCTCAATTAATAATAATTATAAAAAAAATTAACAAAAAACGTTACTTTTAATTTTACAGTATAAATGGCCTTGCAAATAATTTGTTAGCTTATACTGTTTCCATATGATTAACTAGATCAAAACAATAGGATTATCACTGTGTGTGACGTTTTCGCAAACAATGATCTTGTTATATGATCGAACATGATAATACTGTATAGTATAATACCGTCGCACCGCGTATTCGAGCGCTTAAGTGAGCGCCGCGAATACGCAGCGCGCGGGCCGCTTTTATGTGGGCCATTCTATAGTAATATATTATCTGATTGATATAAGTTATCATATAATTATAAATATTTTATATAATACTTATATAAATTACAGTATAAAATATCATATATCAAAAATTCATTTTACGAAATATAGTTGTACAAACATAAATGTGTTATAACATATGACTAATGTACTGTATATCAAATACTGAAGTTTTGTTTACAATATTCATGTTATATGGTTTTTGCATATTATGTATACAGAACTCCATCTGGAATATAATGATTATATTCTAGATGATCATCTAAATAGGCTACATATACATACCTATATAAGCTTGAATAGATTAATATGCACAATACTGCACAGTACTGTACAAAAATAATTAACATAAACTAATATAGTACATATCACATTATTTTGCAGATTATATGGAACTTATCCTTCATTACATTGTTAATCATAACACAAATAATTACAGCGTTACTGTGGAAAAGTTCAATTTTTCACAATGTAAACAATTAAGTTTTTCATTATTGCAAAGTGCCCTCTTTTAATAATATAATTGTTATAATGAAAATGGTTTATCAAACTATGTCTTTGAAATATTCATATACTTTAGTTTTGCATTTGTAAATACTTATCACGCAGGCAACAAATTAAAAAGTTATCAGTTGATACTCTTTGTGAGGTAACATTGAAAAATTACTGTACTGTATTCGATTTTTAGATGCTGTACTTGGTTTTATTTAAGCTTTTAAAAATGTAAAAATTACTCACAATTTTACGATATTTTTTAAAATAATGGTCAAATTAAGCAAAAAAAGAACTTAAACTATAGAACAATATTTTATAAAAGGTTATAGTAACCTTTTTCTGTGCATTCCTTTATGAAGAATTTTTAAAATTTGTATAATTATAAAAAATTGTTTTTTTTTATATCTTATCAATTTATAAATTGCAAATTATACTGAATGTTACATTTTTTATCAAATATAAAAATTTAATAAAAAAAATTATTTACTATATTTTTTATTTACCTCCAAAACATAATATCCGGGTAATAATATCCTCCAGTATTCGCCTCTTTGTGAAGAATGAAACCCTATTTTGCGCCCTTTAATTTTCAAGGACGCATTCGGAATTGGGTTTTTATTACTATCATAAATAACACCTTTAACTCCTGAAATATAATATTGTATATGATTAATTATTATTAAAATAATAAATAATTACGATTTGACCGATTTTATTTACCTCTATGTACCTCTCCCAGGAATTTTAATAGTGCTAACTTATTAGCTCTCCAATAAGAGTTTAATTGTTGCCTATATGGATATTTACAACAAGATAATTCTAAAGTTATCTCCATGCATTCTCCCCACACATAGTTATAATCTTGCATACCACCTGAATTTTTGAATAGAAGAACTTTTGTCATATACTTCATGAAATTTATAAAAAAAATTGGAATTGTCCCTACAGGTATGCCATCAACGCTTTACCTGTTAGCGGATACCACGCAGCTCCATTAGTTGTACCGTTAGGAAAACCAGGAGTACCATCTCTGCACGCTATACCTAGATGCATGTCTTTGTGGTTGAGGGAATATACAAGTGCCAAATGTCGAAAAACGTCGTCATCTGGTGTCAAAGAATACTGACTGAAGAAGTTAAATTGAGATTTAACTGAAAAAAAATCACATAAAAAATAATGAAACTGATTTTTCAGCTGTAATCAGAAGAGTGAATTCAAAAGTTAAAAAAATAAATTTAAATTACTTACTAGAATTTGCTACATTATCGTAAGGATAACTGGCAACTAAAGCTCCGCCATGTAAGTTCCCAGACAGAACAAATTTATATTTTTTAAGCCAATCTCTCACGTGTCGAGTTTCCGGTTGTAACTGTTTGTTGTTAGTTTTAAAAATATCTGGAAAATTACGATTGAGATCGTAACCTCTGGCATTATATCTGAAAATATAAAATTAAATATATGTGCAAATGAAATAAAAATGTTTTTGAGTCTTGTAAAAACGCTTCAGAACGCACCTTCCTTGGCCTGAAGTACATTCACCTTCATTGGAAAATTCAAATCCGTCGGGATTCATAGACGGCATTATATGGATCATTGTATTATCTAGTAGAGCAGCTACATATTTGTCACTGGGATAATTATTCACCAAATATGAAATTAGATGTATCATCAATTCTCTACCTACTGCCTGAAATTTAAGTTTAATCATCAATCAAATTAAATTAAATTAGCGTTAAATAGGAAGATAATTACCTCATTTCCGTGCATATTCGCTACGTATTTTACATTTGGAATACCTATGGGGGGTTCTGTATTTGCATATTTGGAGATTTTCATAACCCATAATTCTCTTCCTACAAGAAAACCATTTTTTATGATTATTACTCAATTTTATAACTTTCCATAAAAGTATAAGTATTCTTAATTGTTTTCTTCTCAGTTTTTATATATAGTATATTAATGATATAAATAAAATAAAATTTTCGTGATTTTCGACAAAATACTTTTAAGTTTACAATCCCGTTTAAATATGGCTAAATATTAGTGCAATAAATCAGCATTTCTAAGCAGAACTTAATTAAAATTGCATAATAATTTAGCAGCTAGTATAACGTAATTAAGTACTGATATTTTTTTGCAATTTTTGATGATTTTACTTGATAGAATTGCATTATTTACTTGGTTACAGTGAAGCAAAAGAAGTCAATAATAATCCTATTAAACACAGGATATTGGTATCCTGACAAAACCTGGGGGCGTAAAAAGTTACGCCTTTACTTCCGGTCCCTTCTGTGGTTTACTATTACACTTCAGAAAATTTTAAGGGCAGAAATTGGATGCGGGTGATCCCACTGAAGATAAGTGAAGTTTGCATAAATAAACAAAGTTGTACTGTTTCCTATTTTAAATTATAAAAGTTTGGGTGGAGAATTTAAGGTAACAAAGTTCCTATTTTTTATTGTTGTACAATAGAGGTAAATTATTATTTTTAAAATATTCTACGGTTTTCCAGTTTTGGAAGCGTGACTCGTCACGCAGTCTTTACATTTTCGCATGGATCATCGAAAAATTCGTATGTAGCAACGGAAATCAATAAAAGCTGTTCTATATTTTATTAATTGAAAATTTAATGCTACAGTAACATATTAGCATTTGTATGATTTGTAGAATTATTTATTGCTTCATTTTTTCTAACTATCGCGGAAGCAATTCCGTTTTATGTTACTGACCTTATAACATATATATAAAAAAAAGAGAGATCGTTTCCGTTATTTTAAAGGGATGATCGCTTTGCAGATTAGTTTCGGTACAAAGGCAAAAATAAAGATACCTTGAACAGATTTTCCAACGGTATACAGTCGGCATATATTTGAATATTTTTGATGAATTTCTTGTAATAACGACGTCATTTTTGCGTAATTGTGGTAAATGAATTGCGGTTGTTGACAGTATAAAATTTTCATCGTAGAAAAAAGTATTAATATGCTGGAAGCAATCTTCATGATGACTTTTCTGAAAAAATAAAATAAAATTTAGGAAATTTTTAACACTTTTAAAAATTCTTTACATAATTTCTATTTATTTAATGGATTTAAAGTAAATTTTCATTTTATCAATCTGATGATTAAATAAATTTAAAAAAAAAAGATGCAGAAAGGTGTTTGATTTATTATTATCTATAAAACATTACGGTTTAAACAGAATCTATAACATGCGTTATTCTGGTTCTATTTATATTATTTAAAGTTATAATTATGCTATTATAAAATTAATTTATGCTATTTTTAAATGATTCGATATAGCAAGACTTTCTTTACACTTTTGCACTTAAAGAAACAGTGATGCAAACGATAAACTTTAAAAATTACTTAAAAATAGCAATAGATAGTTCTATATAAACAAAATTACTATAAAATAGAATTCTGAATTTAAAAATCACAAATTATAAAATTTATGTTGTTATTTTTTTAAGCAAGTCTGATGGATCAAAGCTTAATTAAACATTCGCCATTAGGCAATAAATTAATGATAAATAGCAACTTCTATTTAAAAAAAATAATCAACTTTTATATAGATTAATAATTAACTTACTTATATATCTCAAATTATTTGCATATAAACACACGCTTCCATACTAAGAAAGATTATCCATGTGCAGCATCTCCATAATGACAAGAAATCGACGACTATTATTACAGAGGAAGTAGCTTACAGGAAAAAGGAAATGATTACTACGACTTTAAACCAATCGCTCTTAGAAATCTTTAAATTTATCTAGATGTATTAATGACAGCACAAAAGATAGGGTCGTTATCTTTAATTATTTCTACGATAAGATATCTTTATACTAACATATCTTATTAATTAGCGGTTATGCCTATTTTACTATTGCTTCCACGATCTTGAAAGACGATTTTAGGCAATTAAAACGATGAAATGAATAGAAAACCTTTTTTTTTCAAATTTCGATTCTCACCTTTTCGCTTGAGAAATTTAATATATTCGTGCGTCAGTAATCTCAGCAGACCCTACCCGTTCAAGTTCGAGGTTAACCAACTGTCTAACTGGATTCTTCTAATGTTAGAAGCTTTAACAATTCAGATGAGTCATCAGATAATTTTGGCTTGGACAAATTTGCAAACTTGGTTGAATAACTTAATGTTAGAAACTCGATTTTTTAATCTATAAAAGACTGAATTTTCATTCAGATGTTCGTTAATCTTACGCAATGATAACTATAGTCCTGCATAATACTCTTCTGTAAAATATATATTTGAAAAATAAATAAAGTTTGGTATAATACGAAAGTATAATGGATACAGAATATTTAGCTATTTATCTAGATATTATATGAATGTATACAGGATATATCATAAATGGATATTATATGAATCTATACTTGATATATCTACCTTTATATCTGAATATTATACGAATCTATAATAGATATTTCTGTTTTTATATCTAGATATTATATGAATCTATATTGGATATTATAGGGATCTATACTGGATACTCTATATGTATATATCTGCATGTTATGTGGATTATATTGGCTATATCTATTTTTCGATGTGGATATTATGTGAATTATACGAATCTAAAGGAACTGAATTGATATGTAATCTATGCAACAAAGATTGGTTCATGATATACAGTCATATATCAGCCTATTATGCGAATATGCAAATTCATTCATATTGGATATTACAAATTTATTTCCTATATTTTATATTTACGTAGTAAATTTATATTAATCAAAATTCAACAAATAGTAAAAGTGGCAAATTACAGTAAACTATAATTATTCTATTCTTAACATAAAATCCAAGTTACTAATGAATAAACTAAATTTAAAATATTTTTAACGCACATTTTTCACGTTATTTTAAAATTTTCATTTATATATAAAGCTACAAATTAGATTTTTTTTTAAATTTATTTTACTAGACATATTTTATTAAACTGAATATTAAATAAATGTAAATTACCATAAAATGAGGCTAAAAGACTTTCTCATACAATAAAAAAAATGTAGATCATTTTTTGATGTGACCTAAAAACTGTAATGTTCTAGTTAATAATTTACTATATTTTATTCGTCAAGTATATTTTTATTAAGTTAAATTAAATCTGAATAAAAAATAATCAATGTGATCGATCATATATTTAAAATGGCAAATTATGGTGCCTTGAAAGTTACTTCATAACGGTAGAATTTTAATTAATGCTGGATGTGATTATAGAGTTAAAAAGATAACCTTCCTTACTCATAGTCTATCTTACTCAGCAGCTTTATTTAGCAGACATCATATGCATATTTGATGAGTAAAATTATCAGATATAGGTAAGATTTAATGTTTAAATACAATACAATATACATATTTAAAAAGTATATGAAATAATTCTATGAAAGAAATAAACAATCTGAAAATAGAGCTGTTGACTATAAAAATCTTAATGACTCTCTTACTAGAAGCTTCTTATTTGGATGTAGTGCCTACTTAAAAGTTTTACAAATATTTTTCAATGCGAAACTTCGACATACAAGGAATCGCTTAATAATTATTTATAGAATAACATATAAAGTCTAAAACAAATTGTATATCGTGTTATCTATCATCGTATCTGGAGAAAATGAAACTCCTTATTCCAGTTGTCAAAATTATAAAGCGTGATATTTACAACTTACATTCGAGGAAGTAAAAAAGTATACGTTGTACTGTATTAGTTTAACTTTCGTAATCATATCTTTTTCATTAAATATATGTTGCATATAAAAAATAAATAAATTTTAATCCTTCAAAAATGATTTTTCTGTGCACTATGAAACAGAATAGGTATGGACGAACTAGAATAATGTTGTGGGCCGATATATTATTATAGATCCGGTATTGTTACAAATTTATTGTTTGATACTGTTGTAAGCTTATTTAAACAATAATTAGAACAAGGCATCTTCAGAATCTATAATTTCGATTAATTAGTTTTAATTAGAAGATAATCTTAATTACAATATTTATAAGAATCGATTTACGAATTTATGTATAAACTATTTATGTTCAAGAAAATGTAAATAATATCTATTATATAGGTAAATTTAAACCTGTATAATATTGATTTAATATAATACATAATGTAAACTATATAAATTCATCCTATGTCGCAGAATTAACAAATTAATAATAATAATGCTTTATAATAAATTCCTTAACCTGTTGAAAGTCTTTTTTTATATTTATACTATATAAATCAGTATAGAAAATGAATGATTAATATTTTTCCTTCTATTTATTTAAAAATATAATTAAAACTTTTAATTTATATATTTTTTTAATTATAAATTTTCTATCTTTTAATTCTATGCAAAATAATCGAGTAATTTGGCTACAAATATCTTATATTTTAAACTCGATCTATTCTCGACTATATTCTTTAAATTTTAATGGATTAAAATTGAAAGAATATAACTAAAATTCGCAAATTTTAAATTATTTTTTTAAAAAATCGGTTTATTATTATGCTTAAGGAAATAAAACTATAATCAGTTATAAAAAAAAGTTCATTTTGTTAATATAGGTCTACCAAGAATTCAAAAGTAGAATAAGACGTGTTAACTGGAATTTCCATCCCCAGTTTTATTAATATTAATCCTGCTAGAACAATAATATTTCATCCACTGTTGTAATTTTCGTGATTATATCTTAAGTTAAAGAAATATAATATTAGTAAATAAAAGGGGATTCCCATCTTGTATCCGTTTACGTTTATGCTTTGTAATCGTAGATGATGATGATTTTTTTTTTGTTTAAAATTAGATTGTATGTTGTAAGTCATATATTTAAATATGTTCTTTTTTTTTTTTAACGATGATACCTGTTATTTATTAAGCATTTAATTTACTCTTAATTAAATCATATATTTTCGCTTCTCTCTCTTTACTTTTAACGAACAAACGTTTACGACTTTCATAAAAATTTACACTTTCATAATCGTTTCATATAGTTATATAATAATAATAATTAAATAAATTATAAAAATTTTGCACGTTTGAAATTTATGAATTATGTCTAAAAAGCGTTGATATATAATCTTTTGTTATTTTAGACTGGGGTTTTCCACACGTTATTTAAATTAAGAGGAAATCTTACAATATAGGTTAAACGGTTCAAGGATGAAACAATATTTTTGTAATTAGTTATGGCGAAATTTGAACACTTCTGTCAATATATATGATTAGAAACACAAACAGGCGTATTTGTATATAAGTTTGCATAAGAAATTCGCCTTATACGTTTATCGTAAATAACTAAACTTTGTTTTTTTACATTCTATTTTGAATATTTTATGTCGACTTTGTACTATTTAATTTGAAATACGGGATATGCGATTGATATACGGGAAATTAATCTATTTAGGCAATGTTTATTCTTTCAACTGCTGTTGTAGCAACAATTTATAAAAGAATCGCCGAAACGTGACGGGATCATTCAGGAAATCGCATGTTGTGACAAAATACAAGAATGAGTTTTTTTATTTATAAGATAAATTGATTAAAAAAATAGCAATGATCTTAGTTTAACAATACTTTTAAATGGGAAATATTGACAGAACATAAGTAAATGTTTATAATAAATGAAAAATTTTACGATGACAGTAAATTTTAATCAGATATGGGCATCATGAGAAACGGGTCCATTCTTCCATACAAATAATTTAAACAGTCGAAAAACCCATTAGTTTTAATTCTTCTTCTACCTTTTTAAGTAATATTGATGCACAAGAAAGAAGGAATTAACCGCTTGTTTTATTTATTTTTGGATATTAAAGAGAGATAAAAAGAAACGACATAAAGGAAAGCAATCCTGAACTGTGCAAAGAGGATAGATCAAAGTATGCAAACATCCGATTCTAGAGGAACCTTTTAAGGATTAATTCCGCTAAATAAACTCGCAGTTGTTCATAAGATGAAATAACTCTTATAAAACTTTATTAGAGAAAAAAATAAATAAATATACTTTTTATTATAAGACTTACCTGCAGTTAAGACATGGCGTTCAACTACGATATGCAATTCGAATTACATAACGACGTCAGATAAGTTTCGATTTGAATTGAAGTTTCCGATGTCCTTCAAAGTAATCAATAACGATTGTAGAAATCAATATGTTGACATAAAATAATAGAAAAGAAAAGGCATATATGCTTAAATGTTCAATAAGTCTATTGTACTTATTCATAAATCCGGACGATAAAACGGAAGTACGTACGTATATTGAAGTACGTATATTATGAGTGAAATAAATTCAGATAACAAATCAAAAATTTATTTTCTTTAATTAATTAATTATGTTTAAAGATGATTTTTCAGAAAAGTTTACACTCCATAAAATTTTATTATAACTTCCGTAAGTTTATATTTTTTGATGTGTGTGAGATATTTTTTAAAGTGATTATATTCACTATAATTTTTATAAATATAGAGAAATGTATGTCAGGAATAATTCTAATAATTTTGGAAAAAGTTCTTGGAATAATTCTTGAACGTAACCAATAAAAACCGTTTTGAATAAATGAATAAATAATAATTCAATAAATAACAATATCTCTGAATATTAATTTTTTACTTAGAACTAACTTGCATTTTTATTCGGAAACTTTACAAAAATAAAATTATTCATGCACATAAATAGAAGAAAAAAATTATAATAGTTATATAATACAATCTTCGATGTATAGTAGTTATATGTTAAATAATTTTATATTTTTCTTGTTTATATTACTTAAATGTGTTGTCTAATATATAAGTCAATGGTACAAAATTAGATCAAAATTAATGTTTTTCTCTAATACACAGACTTACCTATAATATGAAGGTTTGTAACAACAAACGAAACAGTAGAGTTTAATGATCCAGATCAATTAAAATCAATCAAGACCATTTTATCCAAGTATTAATTGCATGAACATAATTATAAAGCTAAAGAAAGACAAGCAAATCTATACTATAACGCATAAATATAGTGTGAAAGTTTAAAAAAAAAATACGCGATAAAGAAAAGAGAATATAAATTTCATATAATGCGGGTATTTTTTATGAAACTTTACTATACTCTATTATAATTTATATCAGAAAAATTACATAGCACTGTATAAATTTATTACTTTTTTAACACTTTAGTTCAATAAACAAAAAACAAAACTACAATTGCCAATATGTGTCGAAGCGGATATAAGGCATATTTAATTTTTTTTAATGCCCGCATCCATTAGTATAAGTTAATCATGTAATGTCGCTTTAACATATTTGTGTTCACGGCCAGAGGATGAGGAAATCGTGCAAGTTGTCACGTGACCAATCTAATATCTTCTAACCCCGTAAACTGATCAAATTTGATATATAGTTCTGTTGTGATGTTTATATAATTCTCTACATTAAAAACGAGATAATGTGAACTGGAGAGAAAGAGTTACTGTTTAACAAATTACGCTTGGATTATAAACTGTTGTCGAAGACAAAAATTAAATATTAAAGTTAAAATTTTCACTCACCTTTATAAATCTCAACGCGAAGGAATCTATAAATTAGTTCAGGTGGTTCATAACAGCGATGCGCCAGTCGTTGCTTCGACGAAACACAACAGTATAGTGTGTATAGTATTTTTTTTTTTTTTACACGCTCTACTAACCAATAGCATGATAGTCACGTGACTTACCTTTATATTTCAAATCTGCACCGAAATTACGGTTATAATTCTGTATACGCCTTTGTTATCGATAAGCGACAGCAAAATAACAAAACCAACGATCTTCAGATGCAACAACCAGGATATCCTATTATACTCTTTGGGTTAAATCCTAATAGGGGCCTTTCCCTTATCTCAGGTGAATGACTGAATGATGGGAGGATATTCTGGAATTTAAAGGTCAGGTAAAACTGTAATTGTGTTTGTAAATCAATCGTTAGTTGGGAAAATCCTAAAATCCGAACTGACATTGACCTATATTCATCCAGTTTTTGAACTGGCTAACTCTTAACCTAAATAATTGCTACGTTTTCTATCGAGAAAGTCTTCATCGCATTTTAATTATATCTACACTTTACTTTTATATTTATGCAAAGCAAAATAATGCCTAAAAAATTAGGTCATTAATAACATTTACAAAAAGTTAAAAGAATTTACAGGCTTATTTTCATATTTTAACTGTTTAAATTTGTGTAAAAAATCCTCATCACAATATATACATATTATCAGTATTAAGATCAATAAAAATCTCAAGAAACGGTTTGATGTAGTACAGTTTTCCTTTTATGATAAATTAATTGTGAAGAGCGACTTAGGCTGTTCTTCGAAAACAATCAAGGACACGTTATTACTATATTTTACTGGCATTCATTCAAACTATATAAGTAATTTGTAATGAAACTGGATCACTCTAAGGTTCTTCTATAAACGTCAACACTTTGATAAGAAATTAAAAATCGCAATTTTAATAAGTGTAAAGCCTGTTGACAGTCTAATCTTTAAATTTTATTTTAAACATAAGAAATAACTCGTATTACTTTATGAATTTTTTAAATATAAAATAACAAATTAAAAAAAAATTCAGAATATTTTCAATAACATTGATATTTTTTTAATTTAAAAAAAAATTTAATGCATTAACATGATAGCATATTAAGTATGCTTTGTATTTTGATGTTATTATTTGCCTGGAAAATATAAATTTATTTACTCCAATTAGAAATTTATTTCAAAATTATAAATGTACTTACCTATTGTAAGAATGATTGAATACTATAAGAATTTTTTGGAGATAAAGTGCTCGATATGGCACAACCCACTCAGCTACATCCAGAATTTCAGGATGTTTAAAAGTTACTACGTGCTGTTTATGTAATAAGCAATATCTTTCTCATATATTTTTAAGTAGAAGTATGTACGTCATAAGAAGTCCTTGAACCCGTAAAATTCCCTTTTGAATATCTTAAAAGCCGGGTTCCTGCCCTCTAAAACTGTTTCTACGAACTCTGTAATGATTTGTTATCACTTTTATCCCACACAACAAACTCATCTGCAAACCTTCAGCAATTCCTTTAACATTGAATACAGTCGTATACCGCATCAGTGAATCTGAATTATCTCGTAAAAAGTCCACATAACTTTAAAATTAATCATTTTTATCATATTATGAAATAATTTCTTGCATTTAATGTTAAAATTGATACAAACATTAAAAAAATTCAAAAATTCAATTAGGATTCAGCAATAAATCAATACAGTATATAACTTTTATTATATTGAAAAAAATCCTAAGTTTCTCCCTTGTATTTGGAAAAGGAAGTCAGGTTAGATCATTTTTTTTGTCATAGGAACAATTATGTATCGTGTTCCGTCCTTATATTTGTGCTCGTTGCACGAAGCATATCGTATTTCCGCAGGAATGTTAAATCTCATGAGGTTAATGGGTAAAAACTGGCGAATTATAATGATGTGGTATAGAATACATATGCTTCTAACTGCCGGATGAACCATGCCAAAAATTTTTTATAACGAGTTAATGTATTTTATAGGAGAAAAGTTGATGAAAGGACTGTTCATAAAACCAATAATGGTAAGTATACATGTTTCGTGGACCATGTATTTGCTTTAAAAAACTAAAGACTTTTCATGAAAGCTATATTATTTAATATTTGGTGATAAATTGGGATAATGGAAAGTTATTGTAACGGTAAATAATTTAAATATTAAACATTTTTTTCTACTTTGATCATTGATTCATTAGATAAAAGGTTCATAGTTTATTCTGGCCAT
>WUQG02435173.1:0-14010 GCA_011317285.2 Androctonus mauritanicus
TATTGCATTGATTTGAATCCATTCCTAACGATTTGATTGCATAAAGCGGCTGATTTTATTAAGCAGTGATTTTATAAGGCGGCGGGCACTGTATATAGTGTAAATTTAAAAATGTTAAATTTAAAAGTATGATCTGAATAAAACAATCTGGTGAAATGTGTGTGTGTGAGACTCAACACTTTATGCATGTAAATATATAAAATTATCAGATTTTGCTAATGATTATGTCATGATAAAATCACAAATTATAATAAAAATAAGTATAAATTAGTATAATAAAAATTATTTTTATTTGGGATTTAGGGAATTTAAATATTTTAAATAAAATTAAAAGAAAAGCTTTATAAGAAAATATAACACAGTATATTTAAATTTATATTATAAAAATTTAATAGAGCAATAGTAAAAAACACAGAAATAAATTAATTTTTAATGATTGTAAATTCATTAAAATATTGATCTTTTTATTTTTTATAATATTTAGGATTTTAAAACCTAATAATTGTATAATAATTTACAAAAAATGAATTACATAATAATACTTATTAAATATATTTTTGAAATATTACTAAGAATATTAATTTTTTGTTATAGACTTCATTATTAAAATATAATCTCTGAGAAAATAAACACACTTTCATTTTCCTATGAATCATAAATGAATCATAGGTTTTAAATCATTCATTTTGATCTATATTTGTAAGCTATGCATAAATGATCTGTTTTTCTTTAAATTCTTTTTTTTAATTTAAATTTATAAAATGAGTTAAAGATTATTAATTTTTTTTAAAACATTATTAATAATTAAAGTTTATTTTTAGGTCCTGATGGTCTTGGTCTAAGTATTATTGGAATGGGAGTAGGTGCAGATGCAGGTTTAGAAAAATTGGGCATTTTTGTAAAATCTATAACTGAAAATGGTGCTGCTCAAAGAGATAATAGGTAAGCACTTGAAAAATTTAATTATATTGTAATATTAGAAAGATTTTTAAAAAAATTTCTAAATAGTTTTTAATATTTCATTTAATTTTAAATATTTAAATACAGACTTTGTTGGCTTTTTTTTTAAATGTAACATAAATTTTTTATTATTATTAAAATCAGATTTTTCAAAATATAAGAACATTTAATAAGTTATTAATTTTCTAGTAAACATTGTAAGCAAAATGAATATATACATATAATAATTCTTTTTTTAATTATACATTTTTTATGTAGAATAAAAGTCAATGATCAAATAATTGAAGTAGATGGAAAATCATTAGTGGGTGTTACACAGGCTTATGCTGCATCTGTACTTAGGAATACCTCTGGATTAGTAAAGTAAATTTTTGTTTGAATGAAAAAGCCAAAATTAGTCAATATTATTATCTTTTCTAAAAAAAAAATTAAAAAATATTAAATTTATTTAGTATCAAATTACAGGATAATTTATTTTTCAGATTCTTGATTGGACGAGAAAAAGAAGGTGCCAATAGTGAAATTGCTCAATTAATATCTCAATCTTTACAAGCAGATAAAGAACAAAAATTACAAGAATCACAAGATTGGGTATATTTTATAAATTTCTTATTAATTTTTTTTTTATTTAAATTAATATTAACAGAGAATGTATGTTTAATAGAATTTATTTGAATAATAGTTTTTGAAATGCAATGATTTTGATCTTTGAATAATAAAATTCAAGTACAGCATTTTTTAAGAATTATAACAAGAATTGTTAAATCACAAATTATTATTATTATTATTATTATTATTATTATTATTATAATTATTATAATTATTATTATATTCTTAGAAGCATTATGTAAAGACATTTCTCAAGTTATAAACATAATTCATTTGATTCTAGAACAGTTCTCTTGACAGGAATGATTGATTTGATTTAATTTTGTATACTATATAACATACTGATTAAGTAACATTTTTAGCAAATTATTACTCTCTTTAGCTCTCTTTATATTTATTATTATTATGAATATATTAATTATTTATATATACATTTCATAATTAAAGCATTAAATATGTATATGAATAATTAAGTATAATGAAGTTGAAAAGTACAATAATTTTATTGTAAACATTACCTAATCTGTATCTAATGTATTATACAAACTAATACATTATGCAATACATTTATAAGTTTTATTTATAACTGGAAGAGTTCATGATTTGAAATTTATTCTTATCTTAAGGCATAAGTATAAAAATAGACAATAAATACTATATTATGTAAAATATACCATTAATTTGATCAATTAGATATTTTAGAAATTTAAATATGTCTAAATTTATATTGAGAATATTTTTATTGAGAATTTTTATTGGAAACTGTATTATTTTGAAGTACCATGACAGTACATTGAGTTACTATATAGTTTGTAATAAATTTGTTAATAATCATTTGATTATTATAGTAATCAAAATTCTTATATTTAATTTTTTAAATTTTCTAATAGCATATTTATGAAAGCTCATCAGCTAGATGTTAATAATTCAAGGAATATCTATATAAACACTCTGATAAAAATTAAAAACAATATAATACACCTTAAATCTGTTATAATTGATCTGTCAGAATATAAATTCGATTATGATGTGATAAAAGCATGGCTCCCAGTTTAAACTGAAATGTATTTTTAGTCAATAAAAATAAAAAATATGAATTATTTTAAACACATGTTATTGTTTAACTTATAAAATAATTTGTAACAAGTGATGACAATGATTGGTAAAAGGAATCTGAAAGTTATAAATACATAAATGTCTGTTGCTGCCATCTTGTAGTGAATATGTCCATAAATAGTTCTTGTCAAGATGAAAGGATTTAATTAATGGATTTGAATGACAAACAGTGAAAGTAGCTGTGCTATTATATTTAATTGTCAACTATCAACATTTTTTCTCAAATTGCAAGTTGTATATGAAAATATTAAAGAAATATTAGAAACTTCAAAGAAACAGAAGTTTAGTTTAGAAAAAAAAAATTTGCTGTGCTTGATAAAATCAAATCTGGAGTTCAGCAAATTCAAGTAACTAGAGATTTAGGCATGAACAGTTCTATAGTTCACAGATGGAAAAAGGAGGAGAAACTTTGTAATACAGCTAAATCTAGAGAGAAAGAGATAGTAACTTGTTTATAAATGGAATTTAAATTTTTTGAAACATAAAAGATAGATTTCCTTTCAGTTTTACAATTAAAACACTCTTGAAATCATTAAAAAGAAACAATGAGATGTAATGAAACAATTAACCCTCAATATTTTTATAAACAAAAATTCTAAAAGGCAACCTTCAACATAGAACTATGTCAACTATCATTGTTTCATAGCACTATTTCACTAATTCTACATCATTGAAGTATTCTACAAAAGACAGTTGACATAGTTCTACATTGCAGGATGTGGCACATTTGTTTCTGTGACCCTTATTTTTTTTTCATATTAACTGTGAAGTAAGTTTAAATCTATTCTATAAATTAAAACTAAAAATTCAATTCATTTATATAATAAAGATTTTCTTTCTGTAATTAGATGTCTTAAATGTTCTTATAAGGGAATTAGATTTGAAAATAGGTTTGAAAAAATAAGATAAATATTTATTTTTTGGAAATTGTGTTAGCAATTGAAATTAGCATTAAAGAAAATGCAATTGTAAAAGATCAGAAGAAATAGAATAAATTTAAACTATTTATTTAACTTACTTCACAGTCAAGCTAAATTTCTATTTTTTATTCATATTAATTTTCTAATGATCTATATCAAAGTATTAAAGGGTGGAGGGTTGAAACTTATTTTATTATAAATAGGACTCTCTCTATATGCTATCTAATGATGCATTATTTATTACTTCATGATTATTAGTTTTAAAAATATAAGTATTCAAAGTGTGACAAAGGTTTTATTGTATTCATGCTCTTGAGGTTACTTCTACCCAGTACAGTGTGGAGAAAGATGTAGTTTTATATCAAAAATGAAGCACTTTGAATTAGACTCAAAATAAGTGAACTTTTCCACCTATATCACAATGATTCTTTTGATCCCAAGCACTGCATTATATTATATAACAGTAAATATGTAATAACTATCATAATGCAATACATATGTACAGTTACATATGTCAATATAAAAGTGTCATGATTGTTGCTAGAATAAATTTATTAATAAATTTAACTATATTACTGCAAAAATGAATTTATCAATATTAATGCTGATTGTTGCTATAATAAAGTCATAATCAGTTTTTTTAATATTTCTTTATAAAATTACAGAATTGCATTGTATTAAATTATAATGGTGACGTTTAGATAAAATTTACATTAATCATGATTCTCTTGTATTATTAGTTTTCATAATGGAAATTTATCAAAAAAAAAAAAAAAAAAAAATGGTGTCATAGAAAAAAGTGAAATATGGAAATGTAAGGGAATGAATAATTTTATATTTTAAATATAAGTATGGTGTTTAAGGCTGATGACTGCCAAATTTATGGGACATAGAGGAAGAGTAAAGAAAAATTAAAATTTAACAGTATAGCAAATTTTGTTATACATACACTGAATGTTATATTATGACAATTGAATATTACTTTATGTAAGATAAGATAATATAGTTTACTATTGCAACTTTGGTTTGTTATAGGTTTCCACAGTTTTTTGTATTTATAAATACAAAAAACTATGGAAACCTATAACAAATTAACCTATAATTATGGAATTTCAAATGGAGATAGTATTTGATGTTCTATTATGTTGAAATATATGTAACTTGAGGGCTTGGCAAAGTTTGAAAACATTATTACTTTATTTACAATTCAGTTTTTAACAAAAGAAATAATCTGCTAGTAGTACTAAATTTCAATTTTTTTTGTGAGTTAATAGCATTGATAGATATGTTGATAATAATACTAATATCTAATATATTTTTTTTTTTTAAATAGTAAACAGAGAGAAATGGAAATAAATTATATAATAAAAAATATTTCTCCCACAGCATTTTTTTAACCTTCAGTCATTTTTTTATTGAATGAAATATGTATTCAATAAAATTAATCAATAACACAAAATGTTTATTTTCACATTTTAGATTTAATTTAAGATATATAATTAAATTTGTATTTGTAGAACTTATAATTTGAATAAGAATATATTGTCTGAAGGTGGTGTGTATAGTCATTCCTTAATTTATGCTTGGGCTTTATTTTAGAAAAATATTGAGAAGTTCAAATCCATGCAATGTAAAATGGAGTTTTCATGAAATAATGAGATTCCATTCCTGTACATTAAAAAAAAAAATTTAAAAAGTTAAAATTGAAAAATTTATAAACAAATCAAAAGTAATTTTAATAATATATCTAGATTTTAATTAAATTCATTGCTCTTTTGTGACAGTTTGAAGTAAACTTGCAATAGTATCCAATCTTTTTGGAAAATATTAATTAAAATTCCATATTTAGCAAAAAGTTATTTTTCTGTATAAGAACTTTCATAAGGTATTGAAAATTTCATAAGGTAAGGTATTAAAAATTTATTAAAATTTATTTGAGAAATTTGTAATAATTTCTATGAAATTTTAAATTCTGTTTCAAATTAAATTCATATCCAAAACAAATTCTGTTGTCACAAGTTCTGTTTTAAATTCAAGACTTGTATTACAAGTCCTGAATTTGAAAGAGATTATTTTCTTTTATTTATATATCAACCATGCAATAAATCATATATACAACAATAGATTATATTCAATCACTATCTTTAAAAGATTAATGATGATACCATTTTATAGTTTGTAAATCATTAAAAGTTATTGATTGAACATCTAATATAAGATATTTGATAGTGTATTTCCCAAATTAGGAAGTTATTTTGTTCAAATAATCCAAGAAATACATCATGAAACATATACTTGACTTTGCACAGTAGTGAACATATATGTAGATAGTGTTTTTGCTGTATATATTCCCCTTTGATATTTGTGTCAAAAAACATTATTTAAAAAAAATTGTTTTGACAATCATTCTAAAATTTTGATAAATGATTGTATAATAAGAAGTTGCAAAATTGAAGAATGGCTATATATTCTTTTACTAAGAACTGTTTGAAATTTATTATTTGAGATAAACAAAATATGTAATTCTATATAAATTATTAAATATAGGTTTATGCTTAGAATTTCTTGAATTTTCCTTTTCATGTTTTAATATAGATAATAATAAAATATTACTTAGGAAAGTTCCATGGATGAGCTAAATGAATATGATTGTTCATCGGCTGATCAGAAAAGTGATGATCCCCCTATAGGAGTACCAGACTTAGTTAAAGACAGCAGTGATTATTTATCATTTGAAAATGATACGGAAGCTTTAAAAATTAAATTAAAAGAGGTAATAATTTTATATATTAATAGAAAATTGTTTTATTATTTAAATAAGCATTAAATGTGTAATATTTTTAGGCCCAATATAGAACTGCTATTAGTGAAGCTGAAGTAAAGAAGCTGAGAGAAAAAGTAATGAAATTTTTAATCTTAATTAAAAATTTATATCAAAATGTAAAAAAATTTAATCTTTATGGTTCAGATAATTGGATTTGAATTTCTACAAGCAGAACAGATAGATTATAAAATTCAGTTAGAAGATTTGCAGTTACAGTTAGAAGAAAAAGACTCAAATTTAGCTTCTATGCATCAAGAAATTAAATGGTCTCAACAGATGTTAAATAAAACTGCAGAATTGCATAGTTTATTAAGTAAAAAATATGGACGGGCAAAGAAAATTATAAAAAAATTTAACCAAAGGTAAATTTTGAATCATGCTTTTTTCATATCAAAACATAATGTGTGTGTTAATTTCCATCAATTTGCATCAGTATTTTCATTTAGGTTTCTAGCGACTAGTTTAACTTGATTTAAAATCCTTGTATTCTTTTTCTTTTGTCAGCATTCTTTATTGTTCAATGCTTGCAGTTATATATATGAGGGGAGTTCAAAATGTTCTCATCATGATGCAGATGTGTTAGGATTTGAAATTTGATCATCCAATTCTTTCTTCTCTACATTTCCACCTTTTGGAATCACACATTTCTCATACCTGTGATACAGTTGTTTAATCTATTATTGTCCTGGTTTCTTCATTTTCTCCAGACTATTTGTAGTGATCTACTATACTTTCCCAGTAATTCATTGAATATATTATTTTTTACATGATAGTCTTCCTTATAGGACTATATTTTTTCTTATTAGATTAGCTTATTATAATATTTTTGAATAAGAAATCATCAGAAATGGTTCATTGTTACTGTCTTGCATACGGTTCTAACAAAAGTTTATATATTAGTGCTGTTATCTGTCAAAAATTACTTTTACCTGTGACACTATCTGTTACTGCTGCTACACAGTAACAGCTTATGTTCAAAAATTTTTATACTACCACCAACACTGGATTATGGAAATTCTGATACTGATGCAGCCATTAATCCATGAAATGAATGGATGCAACTTAATCTATTCTCTCTACATTGAAATACTAATTTGTGACCTGCTAGGCATTAATCTCATAATAGTATTGATCAGAATTTCATTGTTGTACTTGTATTCCCCTCACTGATAGTGTGCATCCAATAGAAAGTTGTAAATAGTAAAATACTAAAAAAATTTTTATTGTTTGAATTCATGTTTTAATATGTAATTAAGGCAGTTTTGAAATTATTCTGCCATGACTTAAGCATATATTGTTTTTCCATAGAGAGAGAGAATATGTGCAACAGGAAGAATATCGTACTCAACAAATGCAGGAAATGGATAAGGAATATAATGCTTTGATTAAAGCTTTAAAAGATAGAGTGAGTTAAAACAGTTTTTAGTTAAACTTATAAATATTAATGATTTGAAATTATAAGAAATCATTTCAGTATTAGTAATCATAATAAAAAACATTAAAAAAATTGAATTGATTTAAAATTATTTTAAATTATATTTCGTAAAAAATTTAATATATTCTTTTGTAGTTATAATTTATCTTTTATTATGCATAGGTAATTATTTTGGAACAGAGATTATTAGAAGCACAGAAAACAGCAGGCTTACCAGCACAAATTCCAAGTGATTCACTTGTTCATCAATTGACTGCACAAATTGAATTGAACAATAAATCAAGGCAGAGTTTGCCAGGTATTATATTAAGTTATATTAAGCTGATTTTTAACAATATTTATCTTAATTTTTTATTATTAATTTCTTATCAGTATGCAAGTTATAAAATAATTTATTAGTATTACTATAAAATTCAGAGAGACCAACATATTTGTAAGTTTTAATTAATTGCAATTTATTTAGTATGGTGTTGAACCTGGAAATACCAAATATATAGTGTATATTATCAACTATTATATGTTGTATATTATGTTATTAATTGAATTAATTAAAAGTTTCTTATACCAGAGATTTAAGTATAAATTTTTGATTTTTAATGTAGAATTTCTGGCAAAACTTCTGCCATCTTGAAATATAGTAATAATAATAACACAATTATGTTGTTTTTATATTATATTATTGCTAGATCATTTTGTTATCATAACATGTAAAATTCTAATCATTATTCAACAATTACTAAGGGGATTAATCACGTAATCCAAATAAATCCTAAACAGCACAAACTCCCCTAGTGATTAATTTTTTGAATTAACTGCCAATTAATAGTTAATATTTAATTTTTATTATGGTGCCACCATCTATTGGATTAGTAATTAATTAATTAAATTTGGACTAAGGTGGCGCCATCTATTAGTCAAAAATTCTAGTTTAATTATTAAATATTTTCCCGAAATTAAAAATTTGCCTTGGCCTGGAATTGAATCAGGAACTTCAGGTTACAATTAATTCAAAAAATTAATCACTAGGGGAGTTTGTGCTGTTTAGGATTTTTTTGGATTATGTAAAATTCTTTTACATTTTTGAATTTTTTAAAATTTGGAAATAAAATGCATTTTTTATAACTCAGATATGCTTGAAGAACTTGTATTTAAATTTTACATCTTAAATTTAAACTATGATTGAATTTGTTTAATTAGTCATTAAATCTCGATGAAAACAAATAATTTATTACTTAGGTTTTTGAAAGATTATTATTAAAATAGTTTATTAATTGTTGTTTAGTTTAATAACAGCTAAAATACACCTACTAGGAAGAACACCGTCTTATAAAAAAAAAAAGCCTTTAGAATATTTTTTTAAATGATTATTTACACATTACAGTAACATATGATTAAAGTATGATGAATTTAACAACGTTATAAAAAAAATTTTTTAAAACCTTGTTTTATAATGTTTATATTTAAATACATACACATCATTTAAATACATAAATTCCATTTTGTATATTCTATTTAATTTGCTTTGTTTTTGAGACTTACAATGGCTTTCTCAATTATTTTTCATAATAAACTTCACATTAAAAACTATGCTTATATTTTGAATTTTTAGTCTAGTTTTACTTATACTTTAGTTAAAAATAAATGAAGCTGTAATCTAATATTCTTGTTATATTTTTTATGGTTAAAATTATCTTGTTTCTTCATTTTCTATGTAAAATAGAAATCTTTTTGGAATTGTATAACATACCATAATTTTTTTGCAAAATCATGCTAAATTTTATTTTGAAATTTAAGTGTGTATAATGCACATAAAGATTGAATAAAACTTCTATATAAGCTTTACATCTCTCTGTTAGAATAATGTATAGAATAATATAATGTAGTAATTTGAAATATAACTTTCATTTTGAAATTATATTTTTATATATACATTTAACCTCTATTTGCATTATACAATTCACATGAATTCAAATAAATTCATATTTCCTGTTTTTGTTTCAACTTTTTGATTAGGATTAAACTGCAAATATTTGAATTTGTTTTCAAAAATTTTAACTTGTAAATTTGCATTTGATTTATGTTCAGAAATCATTGATAATCATGTCTGCCAGTTTTGTAATATTTAATAATACTAAATTGTTTATTATTAATATAATACATTCATAATATGAAATGATATCTCATTACTTAGCTAATATTATATTGTTCCTTATTTATATTTAAAATAAATATCCCATAAATTAAATATATGCAAATCAAGTAATCTAAATTTTTTTAATATTCTAAATTATTATTATTTTCTCATTCATAAATTTATTATTATTCATTTAAAAAATAAAATATGATTGATGGAAATAATAATTTTGTAATGAATTTTGAATTTATTTATATAGATTTACTATAGAAATTAGCAAAAATAATAATGCTATTTTTTATTTTATAAAATTGAGGAAAAACAGATAAGCATTAAACATTAGCCCAAATGGAAATATTTTCACCCAGTCAATAGGAATACTAAATGGTAAAAATAAAAATACTAAAAAGTTTTTTATAAAATAATTTCCATAAATATCACTGTATCTGATCAAAGAACTTAACCCATTATTTTTTAATGTGGTTTTCTGGAGAACTGAATCCTCATTAATGGGAAGCCAGTATATAGTATATGTAAAAATAAAGTTTTGTAAAAATGTAATATATCATCTAAAATTTTTATTTTTGCAGACTTAACATAAGTGTTTTTTTTTTAATTAAAGATTTGAAAAAGTTCATTATCTTTTATATTCTAGATCATGATTTTGTATTATTAATAGCCAACAAAATTTATTTATAATTTTCAAATAAACGAAATATATTTTCAACTTCAACTCGACTTTAAAGTCTATCAAATTAGTTGAACTTAATGTTCAACTACAGGATATTTTTATCATATCTGTTCTTGTCAACAGCATTGTATTTGGACCAATAACTTAAAGAACTTCTATTTTAAAAAACTTTTATTTTCCATTTTTTTGATGCACTGAAATATATCATTGGTATGCATTTCAGCAAAAAATTATGCCCTCTTCAGCCTATTATCAATAACCCAGTTCATCACATTACAAACCAATATTTTCCAAACCTAAAATTACATATTATATCTATTACATTTAAATTTTACAATCTTATTTATTTTTTATTCTAATTTACCTTTTTAGAAAACCCTTAATATACATAAACAAAATCTGTATCCACCTTGACTTCAACATAATAATTCCAAAAAAAAAACTTTTTTCATTCTTATAATTATTAAATACTCTAACAACCTATAAAGGTTGTTAGAGTATTTAATAATTAAATATATTGAATAAGTAATGGTTAGAGTATTTACTCTAACCATTACTTACTCTAACCATTACGTTCAACTAATTGGATAGATTTTAAAGTCGAGTTGAAGTTGGAAATAAAGATCGTTGCGTACAAATGTGGGTGTGTTGAAAATATATTTTATTATTTGAAAAATATTAGTGACTAGTATACTATTAGTAGTTTAGCAATAAATACATTTTCCTGCTGAGAGTGCTGTTTTTTTTTTTTTTTTTTTGCAGTTTAAAAATTATTAAATCCTTATCACAAACTCCTAAAGCTTAATTTATTCTAGAACTTACGAATAATTATTTTTATTAATTTTAATTTCATTTTATGTAGTAAAACTTAATTTTAATGAGAATTTTATTATAATTATAGTTAGAAAAATTGAAGTAGATATATCAGATGGTGAATTGTCTGATGACAGTACAGATATAAGTCAAGAAAATAGTGAACAGAGCAGAATTTTAAATATTGATACAATTAAAAGGGAGTCTGAAAAAGAAATTGAAAAACAAGAAATTCCAATTGATGAAAAGCCAGTTTATAAAATTATACAAAAAGAAAATAAATTTCCAACAGAAGTGAGAGAATCTTTACTACCAAAGGTAAATGAAACTAAAAAAATTAACAAGTGTTAAATTTAAAAGTAATGAAAATAAATAAACAGCATTATATAGCAGTAGAAATGTTTTAATATTCATAATTCAAAATGTTTTTAGTCAAAAACGTTTCGGATTATGAATATTAAAACTGTTTCTATTGCTATATAGTGCTGTGTTTATTTATTTTCATTTTGACTAGAAAGAAGCAGTATAATATCCATTTATACCTGTTATTTAAAAATAAAAACTGTGAACTTGTTTTTTAGAATCATAAAGATGATTCAAAGAAAGAAAGTGAAAATAGCAGCATTAGGTAAGAAATGTTTTCTTAAAGTTTTATAATTTTATTTTATTCTAATTTAAATTATATTATTTTGCATGTTCACATGCCTACACACAATCACATACAATCTAGTATAATTTCATTATACTAGATCCTGTTATTCATATAAATAATAGACAGCACTCAACAAGAAATTAAACTTTGAATATATTCATCAAAAGTTATTAATTCTTTTCCTAGACCATTTTCAATTCTATTTTAATTTGAATACCAAATTTGAAAATTAAAACAAACTTAAATTTAAAATCAGCTTGACATATAAAAAACATTAAAATATATTAGCAAAAAGTTTGAAATATAAAAAAAAAATCATAGAACATATTTTATATCTAAAATTTGATATAAAATATAAGAAATATTTATTTTTTATTTTATTCTCAGAGAATAAACATAACTGATACAAAAATTATTTAAAAACTATGAAAAATTAGTATGTTTATTTCTATAATGTAATTAAAACTTTTTTATTTAAAAATGAAATGTGAAGAAGAAACAAAACATATTTAATTTTAATAGATATGAATCATCAGTTTCTCAAGATAGTCATAATCCATCTGTTTCTATTAAAGAAGAAAGAAGAATGTCCAATGCTGAAAAATATTTAGAATCTATTAATGCAGTTAATGATAAAATACAACCTAAATTACAAAATGCAACAGGAAATTTAGCTGCTGCTTCAAGTAGTAAAATGAAGATTTCTCAACCCATAAATATTCCAAAATCAACTGGAACAAGTTTTCCCCATACAGAAAGAAAACTTTCATTTGCTGAAGAAATCAAAATTGCTGTGTTAGAATGGCAAACTAAAGGTATATCAAATTTATCAAATCATTAAATTTAGTTTTTATACAATAATAAAAATAAATTTTTTAGGGAGAAGTGATAGTGAGCAGGAGTTAAATGAAGTAGAGAAATCATCAGTAGCTAAATCTCAGCCATTGGAAAATTTCAATGAAAGTCAAACATCACATGAAATGCATCAAATTAAAGTTTCTGAATCAAATATCACTCCAAGTAAATTAGTTATATCTCATAAATCAACTAATCCTGTGGAAATAATTCAAAAAGAAGGAGGTAAGAATATTTCAATTCATAAAAAGATCTTGCCTTTATTTTCTGCAAATAATATATTGACAAATACTAATTTACAATAATATATTAGTATTTGTCATAATTATTTAAAATTTTTTCCTAGTTGTTAAAAATATTAAAAATTTTAGTTTATAAATGAAATGTGAGTAAAATTAAATTTTACAGATCAGTCTCATATTCTACAAGAAGCAAAATTTAAAAAGTCTAGCCAAAGTATTGAGGGTGCTATCTCAAAGGTAATATTTTAATGTTTTGATTTTTATCTTAAGATTCTATTATAATCTCAACTGTCAAATCTTGAAGGCCAAAAATTCTAATAGATCCAAAATTCATATTTTTTATAAAAAGCCACTAATGAAATTATTATTTATTGTATTAAAAAAGTTAGCAATAAATGTTATTACAAAATAAATATTCATATTAACACATTTAATTAAATAATATATAATATGAAACTGTGTAAACACTAATTTTGAATAAATATATAAGTTATTTTAAACAACTTCAAAACAAAAGGAAACATTATAGAATTAATTTTATTTAATTATTTGATAATTATACTAATATATGAAATATAAATTATTTTAAAATTTTATAAAGCAAAAGAATTTAATTTGTAATTACAGTAGAAGCCGCTTATAATCACTTTGGGACCAGAGTCTATTTTGATAACAATAACCAATTGATAACATTAAGCAGTGCTTGTCAAAAAAGTACAATTTTCAAATTTTTTTATTACAGTATTATTATACAGTATA
>WUQG02435184.1:0-14009 GCA_011317285.2 Androctonus mauritanicus
TTTCCCTTGCTAGTTAATCATCTTTGTGAATTGCCATTCCAGAATCAGTGTGTTTCTCCAGTGAATGTGATGGATTCTACAATGGCCACATCATTTAGTATTGACATAGATGGAAAGCGAAATAAAATTAATAAAGTTCTTTATTAATTTTATTCCGCTTTCCATCTAAGCCACTTCTTTATTAATAATAATACAATCTGTTTTATGCGTAAACTCTCCTTCTTGACCTCATGAATAAGCTCTGGTATACTCATATTGTTTAACATTCCCAATATCATAACATTCTTTCCGCTGATTAAAAATCAAACGTTAGAAAAGTTTTGATTACTGTGTAACGCTATCGACAATGGAATAAAAAACTTTATAATATAATAAAATCCCATATGAAATTTAGGAATATATTTTCACATAGAATTATTGAAATTTTAATTTCAAACATTAAATAGATTGAATTCTTTTAATATGACTAGTTAGAAGAATTTTATTGATATGCACATTTATACAGTTTTAATAAAAGACAAATGTTATTTGTCTTTATGGCAGCTATATCCGCAAAACCAGGATAGGGACTTGAAAATTTGATAGCATGTTTAAAATGGCTGTAGGCATTGAAGTTCCAAATACGATCAAAATCGGTTCCAGGATCGGATTTTAGAAAAGTAATAAAATGTGAGTTTAATCATTTATATTTTTGTTCTAATTTGGGTGATAGATCTCTCGATTATCGAGGATGGTTTAAGTTTTAAATACTATTAAGATTCAAGGATAATAATTCTCGGCATAATTACAGTTTATAAATGATATTATCTGAATGTTCTTATGACACCATCTAATACATTAATAATATATTAAGTAATACATATAGTGGGATTGGGCATATGATATATTGTAACCCTAAATGATGTAATAATGAATGACGTCATAATTATATAAGAATACGATCATGATGACAGCACCTATAAATACGCAAAGCGGATGTCACAATGTTTATCAATTAATGAGGATGTCACCATGATGTCTAAAATTGTTACAATGATATAGTAATGAATGTCTTAACAAAGAATATTGATTAGCCACATATTGTATACAAATATGAAAAATTCTACTCTATTGCCCAGGAAGCGCTGAATGATCCGAGTAATGGAGCAGAATTTACAAAATTTTATTAAAATGCATGAATAATCTATTAAAAAGCACAAATAAATAAAAAACTTGAAATTTTCACCATTTATTTCAACATGATAACAAATAAACAGAAGTAATTTCCAGCTTCATATTTGTCATTATTTGACAGCCTATAATTTAAAATATTTTCATTATACTAAAGAAAGTTGAAGAGTAGCTCATTATCTCAGATTTCTGCTGAAATCTGATACGAGAAACTGCTTAACCATAATCGCCTGATTAAAGATTTAATATAATGATTCAGATAACCGACTATGTACTGTAGTGCTGAAGAGTTTCATTAGTTAGGATTAACGTATGAAATATAACGTAATAATAAGACCGGATATGTAATTTCTAGTATTTATGATTTCATTATCTTCACTTATTAGGATGTTTATCTATTTCCTGTTAGCAAATATGATTATGATTCTTACCTCGATTCCATACAAGATTTCATAGCTAGTTTGTAAATCGAAAAGTTGATTAATTTCATTAATGTATGCTAATTTATTTGAAAATATTGATTTTTGGAAGACGAATTAAGTAAGTTTTATTTTAATTTGTTTAACTGTAAATTAATCTTTCCATATAAATTAAAGCATTTTATTAAGCAACTTTTAAACTAATTTTTTTTGTTAAACTTTTACGCTATATTGCTTATTAATTTATGCAATAAAGATCAAAAACCTTATTATGTTTAAAAAAATAACAAATTTATTTGTCCATTGTTAATCATATAATATACTACTATTCATATAATTTAAATGAATTTTATCAAAGTAAAGTACATTGTCTAATTGTAATTAAGCGAAAAGGATAAATTATTAGAAAGACAGAATTGCTTCATTTTATTTAGCTTATGACTGGTTTTTATTTAATCATCTTATGATATTTAAATTCAGGATAAATGATTAAAATATAAACGACATATGAAAATATTTTGAAATGAATTTTATACACCAAGTCAATAAACACATTCGTATAAAGATGTTTCCCGAAATGTCTCTAAGTTGCTGCCATTTTCTTAAATATGAGATTTTATTGATTAGATACTTAAATTTTATAAAATTACTAAAACTTGCATCGTTAGTAATTTTTATAGTTGAAAGTAGCATTATGTAAATCGTGTTATGAACTGCTATATGCGTTTAATAATGTTAAGAATGTTACAATTTATTTGAAAACAGTTTACCGTTTTTTTCAGAACAGTTTCTACATCATTTACTCAAACAGTAATAAATCAGATTCTTTTTAACTACTGTATTTCCAAAGGTTAAAATCATACAAAATCAAATCAGTTGTGTACACCTCATAAAATATTTATAACTAAAGCTGTTTCATTCTTTAAATATTATTCACTTTAATTGCTTTGAATATAGTAAAATAGTAAAATTTCGCATTTGTTCCTTATTTCACAATTTTATTATCACTATTCTTTTAAATAGAAGGCAAGATCACAAAAGATTTATATTGTTTTTATGATTTATATACACTGATACAAACGTTTTGGTAAAAACCGAGCCAATAAAAACATATACAAAAAAATTGTCGTTTTTCCAAAATTGAAGAAAACAATGAGATCAATAAAATAAAATAAATGTCTATAATTTAAATGAACTTGTCATTTATGAAATTGTGATTTCCATAAATGACATAAATTATATTCTCAATAAAATCTACGAAAATAACAGATTTTCATAAATCACAGGTTACATAATAATTTATATAATTTTATTACATCGCGTTAGATTCTATAATTTTGAGAAAAATGACTTTTAAATTCGATTTTTTTTCATTGTTTTCGTGTTCAAAATGGTTCACAGTTTTCATCGTTATTTTCTTTGAATCATTCTATATAAATCAAATAAACAATATTGTGTTCATTTGTTAAATAATAAAAAATATAATAAGATAAATTTTCTTCAAGTAAATAGAATTTATTATGTTTGATTTTCAAGAAAATATTAAAGTATGAAATGTTAGATTTTCACAGTTTTCATTGGCATAGCAAAAAAATGAAGTCCCAGTGCAAATACTGTATAGATGAAATTGTCTTTAAATATGGTTAAATGACAGAATCAGTAGAAACGTGATGAACATTAACTATGTGATTAATACAATGTTAACTCCAGTTTCTATATACTAGATGAAATTTCTTACATTCTTATTTTTATTTTTGTTCCTAAATTCCTATTATTCTAATACAGTACTTTATCTTAATATTATACAGTAGAGCGTAGGCATATATAAGTTTTGAACTGTTGTTGATTATTATTAGAATAAAAAGTAATAATTAGAATAAATAATATGTGAGAAAAAATTTTTCATAAAGAACTTTTTCATAACGTTCTTCAGATGAAGGCTCAAATGCAATTGCATTGATTGCATTGATCTAGTTATTCTATTGATCGGTCTAACAATGCTTGTTAAATAATTATTGTTACATTAGACATAATATTAGAATTTATTCATGAAGCGATTAACATGTTATTAAATACAGTATTTAAATATTTTATCTTATTTTAAAAACTAAGCAGTTCACAATATCATGATATTTTATCATTAAAATTTGTTTACTAAACATTACAATATAGAATCTTACACAATTATGCTTCTACTTCGTTATTTTATATATTTTATTTATTTATGAAATTGTATATCAAATTATATCCTGAATTTATCTTTTGTAACAATCGCTTTTTATATTCTAGGATAAATAGTGTGATTATGAGATATTATCTATTAACTAAAAAATCTTCAATCCCAAATAGATTCTGTTTTAATTCATTTTAAATACCTTGGGATTTTTAAAAAAAATCAATAATAAACCAATAAAATTCCAATACTTAGATTAATTTATTGTTTAACGTGGAACAATACTTTTCTTACTCTTTCAGATGGCCACAATTGTGTTGAATCTAAATGAATAATACACTAGCTGCCACTTGTGAAAGTCTCTAGATGAATGAGATGAAAGAGAATAATAGATTAAAGGGAATCGATCACAATCTTTGATTTATTGGAGTAAATAACTTGTTACATTTAAATATAATATTTTAGCAGTTTGAGAGAGATCTGAATTAAATCTCAAAGAGTTAATTATTCTAATTCCAACAAGATCAATTTTATCTATTTTGAGATTAATCTTCAATTTTTTTTAATTTATAAATTAAAACCAGCATGGATCTAGAATAAAAATATACGGATAAAACCTGAACTAACAATAATATTTTTTATATAATTTCAGTCTTTCCACGAAAGTTTCAATTTATTCGATTAGATCAATGCTTTCGATAACTTACAAGTTAGTGGGAAATTGATAAATATTACTTATCCAGAAATCTCAACAAATTCTGTTATATCTTTTAGAATTTGTTTAGCAGAATTTATATCTGTATTACTTATCAAGATTATTTTATCAATAATAAATCATTAATAAAAGAATTCATATTATGAATTTTATATGTAATATGATCGAATTCTATTGACATGAAGGACTGTTAAATAAATTTAAATTGATTTATATTGATATCATGTTTGTCCATTGATCAAAATGGACAGATCAGAAAGATTTCTTTCGTGTAATAAAATGAAATTACAAAATTAAAATATTTCATGTTATTTCCCATTAAATAGTTGCATTTTTTCTTTTATGTTTTCGATATTGTCCTTTTACAAAATAATCATTATTATTATTATTATTCTGTGCCTTTCAAACTGAATATAATATTGCATTTATATAATAGATGTTTCTTGCGTAAACAACATTAAACATATAGTATTCTTTCTCAAATATTTTATGTAGACTTTATTAATTATTATTTATAGGATTATCTTGTCCATCGCATCATTCATAAGATTAACTTGATGATATTTACTAATAAAAATACACAATCATTCTTTTAGAACGTTATATAGCTATCCTTTATTCCTAGAAAATAATTTTAACGATAACATTTCGCAGAACCATTAGTCGAGCATTGACTAATATTCAATCAATCAATCTATTAGTCGATATAAAAAAAAAAACAAATATTGATTTTCTTAATAATCCAAAAATCAATAAATCTAATAATCCAGTCTGTTTGAACATAATAAGCTAAGAACCTTTAATCTATGTCCCTTTTTATATTCTCAAGTGAATCATTAAAGAATATAAGTGATTCTGAAGATATTATTTTGATATTTAACATTAGTTATTAACCTGGATAAATAAATAAAAAATTAAGTTAGCCATAAAATTATATGTCAATATATGTAATCTATAGATCTAAAATATTTTAAAACTGAATTGCAAACATATAGTTCAGATTTGACTATTAGAAGATTAGAGAATATCCTGCAAAATACTTGAAAAATTCTTTGCTGCTATGTCATCAATATTTGCACAGTTTACTGGATAAAGTCGAATATTTCATTTAGAATTAAAAATACCATAGTTTCGTAGATCATAAATATAAAATTTAAGTTTTATATTTAATGAAATTATTCATATCTATTTAATAAAAAATGGAATCATAGCATAATAACTTTAGCGACTTTTTGAAAGTATATATTTAATTATTTTTGTTTCTTTTAGAAGGGAATAAAAGAGTTGGCCCTAAGCCAGTCAAATTTGTTGTAAGTAGTCCACTCAAATTCCTCTTGAGAGAAATAATGATTTGTTTTTTTCACCATCCAAAGATACCGATTATCAGCAATGATTATTGATATTCTTTTTCTTCTATTCAAATATAAGTTATTAAGAAACGTTAGCTGTGACTGAGCAGATTTGATAATGACCAACTTTCCTGTTACGTAGTAAGGTTAATTTTATACTTGATTTCTAAATTAACATCATATTATGATCAATTCTGTTATATGATAAGTTTTTTTTTTATTTATTTTGATAAATATATATAATTTGGTTTAAAAGCAAAAACATTATAAAGACGTAATAATTTCACTGAAACTTCTTAGTTTAGTTTCAAATAATAGAATTTCTTCAAAATTTCTCGTATTATCTAAATAAGTGATAAATATAGAATATATATAGCAATATTGTTGGCTTTATAATAAAAAATAATCATTTGATTAATAATTACTGGATAATCAGTGAATAATAATTAATTCTTAAGAATATATTTGAATACAAACCAACAAAATTGCTTATTATTCTTATAAAATATTTTTATTTTTCTATTTTGCCCTAAAACTTAAAATTGGATTGCAGATGTCTGCTTGATTTATCATTCAATTCATAAAAATAAAAAGAGCTTCTTTACAAAATAAAAAGAAGCTCATTCAATAAAATGTAGAAACTCTTTTTTTTTTTTTATAAAAATTTTCTGTCAAACTATTCTAGAAAGAATTAATTGCATGCTTTCGAACATATTCTCTATTTTGGAATGGAGATTAAACATTTCAATCTGTAAGAGGACCCAAGATTGAATTATTATATTTGATAGTTCAGTCTCGATTCCATATTACATCCATTAGGGAGAAAACTGAAAAATTTGAAAGTCCGCCATTTTAAATAGATGAAACTACACAGTTAATTGACAATCATCAATATTAGCTTCTACAGCTTGATTATCTTGTTAAATTTCATGAAAATCAATTAATTAATTCAAATTATATTTATAACCGGGTGTTATTTTTAAATTGCTAGCTGTAGGGTTAAAGAAGAAGTAAATGAGTTCAGCTTTCTTCTGAGTATTATTATTGAAATACATATATAATGTCAGACAGTATGATGATCTTATAAGCTCATTTTCATTCAGAAAGTAGACTAAAAATAAATTCTAAACAATCATGAAATTCCTCTAAACACAAATTTTAACAATATTTTAAGAAACTAATTGTTTATAATTATGATATAGCTAAAAATTTAAACTGTTGTTATAGCAATATTGTTCTTTTGTAAAAAAAATAGTTTAATTAAAAAGCTATACTGTATAGCATATGTTTGTGACTTAACAATATACCGTTGTGCATTGCATGACATTTTAAAAATCAGGTTATTCTTGAAAATAAATTAGTTATAAATATATAAATCTAGTTGATATACGCTACAGATTTAATTAATTTTAACATATTAATTTAAATAATTCATATACAGAACAGTTATTAATTATATTTCATCAAAATATAGGAAATATAATGAAATTATTAAAAATTTTTCATTAAATTATAATTGATATTAATTAAGACTCCAATTTCTTATAAATTAAATTAAACTTTCAAATTTGAAATTTGTTCAGTTATGTATTGCAAAATAGAAAAATAATAAAAATATGAAATTATTCAAAAAAATACAATACAATACAAATATAATATATTTTTGTATATCATATTCTATGCCAATATATTAAAAAATCTAATAAAAATTTAATTTGATAAAAATTAAATTGTCAGACATCAAAATCCAACCAATATTTTCATTCCACTGATTGAAGTAGTAGAAAATAGTAGTAATCAGTTGAGAATGAACATCTGACCAGTTCTCAGCAATATTTGTATTGGTTAAATCAATCTAAGATTTCCTTCTGTGTAGTAATATTGCTTATAAAGAGCATAAAAATGGCCATTGATATTATTTTTAGAGTTCTTTGTTATGATTCTTATGTAAAATCATGAAATAAAATAAATGTAGTGAAAATAAAAGTATTGACAATGTTAAAAACTTTGATAAATAGAATTTGATACAATAAAAGATTAATAGTTTATTAAATTCTGTTGACAAAAAATAGTCTTGGATAAATATATGTATATCAAATCAACTTTGTCATTAATTTCAATAATTTATGTTATAAGATCTGATCAAAAAATAATGAGACTAGTTCTGTTTTTGATGAACTGACGGCTCTAGGGTATTGTATTAGTATATAGCATGTTATAAGGTCAACATAATCCCTAGTAGTCAGTCTGTTGACAAAAAATACCGTTGTATTTGGATTTATATGACTTCTTTATATTTGTTGTATTAAAAGAAAAACCATCTTCGTGTGTCGTAATTGTGAAGTCAGAACGAGAAAATGCATTAAATCATGTTTCAGATTGAGATAAATTGGCAAAACAAAATGCTACAAACAGAATGTCAATATAATTCATTGAGAAATTTAATGTGTTTTAACGTTTTAAGAAATTTTAAGGAGAAAAAATCTGTTCAGAATAATTCAAGAAGGGAACGGTTTTCATCTGAAAAAAAAAAACCTTGAATGAAATTTAAACTTTGAAATGCTCTAACCGTGAAAATAACAATCAGGAATGTAACTCAAAAACTAAGTTAGCCTAATACTTAAAACAACATTTTTTTAGAGGATTTGAAGTTTCAAATGATTTTAGCAATATTGTTAACGAATGATTACACAGAATATTGTATTCAAACTTAAAGCAGCCGAAATAAAAATTGAACCGAAATAAAAATTATTCAACTTGTTCAATCGTCGGCCGGATTGGCCGCGTGGAAACTCTTCGGCTTTCCACTCTGGAGGACCCAGATTCGAGTCTCGGGTTCCACCCCTTGAAAATATTTATCATAGGGTCTGGGCCCGGCCCGTTGATCCCTGTCCTCCACAATATGGCTGACTCCTCCGCAGGGGTAAGCCTGTGGAAGGGCTTGTTTCGCCCCGCCGTTTTGTATTTTCCCAGAATGGAAAGTGGCATCCTCTCTTAACAAAATAAACTATGTTCAATCAATTGTGATTCGTAAATATGAAGAAGTTCTACGTTGTTGTGAGAAGAATTTCTATCACTGGTCTATAGTTTTTGAAAATAAAATGAAAGATAATGACTGATGGATCACAATTCCTCTGAACGACTGCTTAGTTTAATAAATTTAGAATATGAGATCGATTTCGAATCGTAGTTCCAAATTTTTCACAGGGATGAGAATACGTCCCTATTGTGAACAGTGAACATTTGTAGTGGAATTGCCTAATTGCCAATTCCACTACAAATGTTCACTGTTCTTATCGTATATTGTTTGCCAAAATCGGAAAAGAGCATAAATTAAGATTAGGTTAGTTTTAATTATGCCACTGAATCTCAAAAGGGATAAATTTATCTATGGTCCCTTTAGAGCCACCACAGATTGTCTAATATCTGTAATGGGAGCAATCAGAAGTTTTTAAGGATGGGATTCAGGAGGGCCTGATCTCTCCGAAAAATCTGGAGATATGCGATTTGGAAATAAACCAGAATCTCCAAAATAATATATGATTGCATTATCACACGGCCGTACAATAGATATGTAAATTTTTTTGCCAATGGATGGCACCAGTTTTCAATTTGTTGGTTACTATGCGGCAGGGCGAATTCAGATTATACACAGACTATCATCCCTATAGAGTTGTCGATCGGACTGTAGAGCGGGAATCGAGGGGCCGGATTGACTATCCCATAAAAATTATCCAAGGTCTGAATCAGAATCGAATCCGGATTATCTAGATGGAAAGCCGAACTGTGTTGATCCAACCGCTAATGTGTAAAATTAAGAAGGATAGAATTTCCAATAAAATTCGAATCTATGTTTTTGATTTTTGATAAATAACAATAGGATTATATAATATTTAGACAAATTGTAAAAGAAAACGACAATTATTGTATTATTAATCATCTAAGAGTTATAAACTGAATGGATTTCTTAGAGTAATTGAATAAGTTGAAGTTGCTGAATGTCCGTACGGTAAAGCATTGGCTCACTGGCAGTTCCGAATTCAATTTCGGGTCTTATTTAAATCACGAAATCTTGATTCCATCATAGTGACATCAACATTTCATGACATTTGATGGCTCATAATTTATATTGGAGTATCTTATCCATTATTAACCTCTAGTCTTCTTTTACGTTTAATATTATGTCATTTTCTAAGTTGCGAGGCAGTTCAGTGCCTACCACAGGCTATCCATGTACAGTAGTCTGTGGTCTGTGGTAATCATGTATGAATCGGCTTGAGTCCTCACGATGGGTGTAAGACTCAAGCCGATTCAAGATGTTTCCTGGAGTACGGACTCCAGAAAAAAATCTTGAATCGGCCGGATGGCCGTGTGGTAAAGCATTCGCGTACCACCTTGAAAGCCAGATTCAAATCGGGGTCAAAAATGATTTTTTAGGAGGAGGCCCATTGAATCCCATCCTTCAATCTTCTGGATGACCTCACAATGGCCGTTTGTAAGCCTATGGCCGTTTGTATTTGTAAGCTTATGTTGGGTTCTAAAATTGTCCACTGCCAGGTACAGAATATCCCAAATGTGATATAGTGGCTTAGCTAACCTAATCTAACCTAACTTGAAAAAAATTTTGTGGCCGTCCGTTTGACAGTAACCCCTGTTTTTATCAATAGATGACTCCAACTTTCTACTCACTAGAGTATTTATTGAGTGATAGGGCAAAACTAGTTCTGCTATAGGCTGTAGAGAAGTCAGCTGGATAATGGAGAGGGTTCGATGGATCGAGCCCAAATCCCATGAATAAATTTCCAAGGAGTGGGACTCGAGAATCAAATCTGGGTCCTCTAGACACAAAAAACTGAAAATAAAAAAATTGCATTAGAGATATATGACGAAGATACTTAGTCGGCCGGATTGCTGCGTGAAAACATGTGCTTCCATCTTAGAGGATCTGAATTCAGTTCCTGACTCTCACATCTTTAGAGTTTTGTCAGGAGGAATCCAGGCTCAACTCATTGAATCCCATTTCAACTTGATGGCTGAGTTCATCATAAGTATGAGCCGTTCATGATAGGCATTTAAATTGCCCCATCGTTTAGTATTCGGCTATAACGTAATGAGGCATAAAACTCAGAAAACGACGAATTAATTAATTCGTGACATGATAGATAGCATTTGAATTTATATTAGCAGTATCAAACATACAAATCGATCGAGTTGATGCATTATTAAAATTAACAAAGCAAAATTCCACATTTTATTATAAATAGTCTCCTTTCTTCTAACCGGAAGTAAGTAAGGTTGGATTAATTTTAATTATGCCGCCAAATCACACTTGGAATAATTTTGTGACGGCCACTTTTAGTGTCAACCATAGACTAGTCATCATTGTAATAGGAGTAACCTATGATGAAGGATGTAGTTCATCGAATTCGGAACTGGATTCTCCTTAAAAATTGGAATTGTAGAATCCGGTTTTCTACGATGGTAAGCAACTATTTTACCACGCGGCCATCCGGCCGATCGGAGGTAATTAAGTGATGGGCCATTCCAGTGATCATCATGGACAGTGATCCTTTATAGGGTTCCATAAAAATAGAAACTACAAGTCAAATAAAGATTGAAGTTCAATAATCCAGGTCTTGATATCTATTTAAAAAATCTGAAGATGCGAGAGTTGGGAAATGAATTCATATTTTCTAGAGTGGAAGTCCAGCACGCTTCCATGCAGCCATCAAAGATTTCAATCTCTTGATTCATTTTATACCATTTTTATCTATTTGAAATTCAGTAATAAATGTTTTATATTCAGCCCTGATAATAATGTATGAAACAATCTAAATTCGAAATTCCAAGTAATACAGTATAATAACTTAAATAATTGTGTTATTACTGTCTTGGACCATGATGTAGAGCAGCGTTTCCCAAACTTTTCTATGATGAAACACTTCATAAATCCTGAAATTTTTACGGAACACCTTGGTTATTTTATAGTATAGGTAGATATTAATAATAAATAAATTAGACAAATAAGTAGAAGAGTTAAGAAAACAAAATAAATAATTTATTATCAAATTATAATTATGTAAAATAAAACACATGAAAATAGTAAAATAAACTAGCCATTCGAGTATCAACTTGATACTGCATTTAAAATCATATGTCTCATAATAATTTTTATCATTTTTTACGGAACACTTATTGCCCTTTCGCGGAACACTGGTGTTCCGCGGAACATAGTTTGGGAAACGCTGATATAGAAATTGACTAAAATAAATCTTTAAATCGAAGATTCGCTTATATTCATTAAAAAAGTCTACTATATAGACAACGTAGCCATCGTAGCCATCACATAGAGAATGTAAATTTTTATCGTAATCTGGATATATAATATTACAATATTAAAAAACATTATTATTACTTATCATTTTCCATTGAATTTTTCGTGTGTTCATCTACGAACCAAGGATGTTTACGAACACATCAAATCGCAAATTCTATAAAATAAAGTTACTTTCTCCATGGATGCTGCCATCTTGTCGATTAGATCTGCAGTTACTCTCTATTCCGCTGAGAATTCTACCTTAGCAGTGCTGAATGCTGATTGGCAGCAGTGCGTTCAGTAGAGGTTGACTAATTTACTATCGCAGCCGTTGCTCTACTGAACTCGCCTCTGCTGAACGGTAAGTAGTAGTAGGGGGACGCAGTTATTGAAAGAAAATGGAGCCCGTTGTAAACATTGCACTTGCGATAGCAGCTGAATTACTTAGTTCGGTCGTAGAACAGTTATATTGTTATAATTTGATTGATGTTCAGTTACTATTAGATTCTCATGAAACAATGCTGGTACATTAACACTATCATATACCATTAAATTCGTATACTTTATATATTGTTAGCTGCTCCTTTGGATTAGTAACAATCATGGGCGCAGCCATCTTCAAAACAAACCCAACATGTTGGATAGTAGCGTAAACGAAATCGGCTACCAAACGTGACGTCACTCACGCAACAGGTTCGATAGTAGCCCTACCTCGAAGTCGCGTTCAGCAGAAAATCTCTCAACTGTTCCATACTTGATTCCACAACAGTTGAGTCAGTTGAACGCAGCTATTGGTAATAAAAATCGCACACACTACTTTCTGCATACATTTCTATTCAGATTTATATCTTCATATCTAAAACATACTAATAATTACAAGATTCATTCAGATAATAAATGGATAGATGATGTTTCGAAACCTTCTTTAATCCACTTGTAAGTTGCAAATTCAATGTAAATATTTAAAGTAATAATATTACTTTATTTTAGTAACTTAGTTTATTTAAAAATTAAATCATATTTTTATCCACATTATTTGTGGATTCAATAACTTACATTGAATTTTGATTCTTTTTCATAGTTTGACTGATGTATCTACAGCTTATGGCAGAGCTTATGTCCTGAATACAGGCTCTGCCACAAGTGCTTAATGGATAAGGCGGCCATTAGGCACTTTAGGCATAGTGCCTAAGGTCTACGAAAACAGAATTAATAAGAATTTTTTCAGAAATTGGAAAGGAAAACTAAAATTTCGAAATAAAGATATTTTATAATTTTATCCACAAAAATAATAAATAGAAATTTTTAAAAATAGAAATAGTTTTATTAAACAACAATTCTTGAAAACATAAGCACTACTCATAAAAGTCACACTCAATATATAAAAGTAGTTATTTAAGGTATATTCATTTTGTGGCATTATTATTTGTAAATTTTCTTATAATTTTGTCAATGGGCAGTTGTTTTAATATTTCACTTTTTATAAAAAGTATTGATAAAGAAAGTATTGAAAATATTATTAGGGGAGAGTTGCCTATTGCGTACTGGTCACCTAAATCGTACCTGATAACTATTTCGCTACATACCGACTGTATGTACCGAACTATCAGATACGATTTAGGTGACCAGTACGCAATAGACAATTCTCCCCTAATACAGAATTGTACTTGATATAAAAAATATTAAAAACATTACTAAGGCCGATAAGAGAATTTTTAGAATGATGCATTTCTGTCCTAGTGGTATGTCGAGACGAGGCGGAATATCGAATACAAGTGTTAGGGTGTTCTTGAAAGTTAATGCGACCTGCCCGTGTTCATCCTGCTACTTAGTAATTAACAGGTTGGAACTGGGGTCATCTATTGCA
>WUQG02435195.1:0-14009 GCA_011317285.2 Androctonus mauritanicus
CAGATGCTGTTTTTCCTAGTTTTAAACAAAATTTGATGTTTGCTTGCTGCTTGAATTTTGCATTCATCTTGGCAATCATATAGGGTTTAAAATATGTACTAACAAAATTACTTGCAAAACAGATATGGATGCACAGCTCCAAGATTTTTTTCCAGACTGAGTCACAAGGCTTAACAGAACTGCCAGCTACAAGCATTATCCTTGACCCCCCCTACTATCGCTGTGGCATAACTACTATCTGATTGTATATTGATCACACCTCATATTTATTTGTTTATTTTAAATAAAACAGTATATCTGTTTAATAAATATACAAAGAATTTTACATTTTTTTTTTTTTTATTTTAACTTCTCTGGCTGCTTCACTGATCATTGGTAGGCTAGAGACATTAGTCTCTCCATAAAATCTGTCAGAGTGTTGTTTTTTAACTTTACATTATTAAACAAATAGTTTTTTATTTTTGATGGTTTTTCTCAATAATTCAATGATGTGCACGTATCTCCTTTTCTGGATTTGAATAAATTATTGAATTAATTTTAATATCTAAGGATAAGAAGTAAAGCAAACTGCTGTTCATTTAACTTGCTCTTATAATTTTAATAATTATCATAGATAGGTTTCTATGGAAAATACAATCATCTATGATAACAGTATAAAAAAAATCATATTCATGCTTTACTTTTAAATAAATAAATTAATCCTTTATCCAAATTTAGTGATTTTATTTATATTCTAAATATAAATAAAATCATAAGTAGTAATATGGATATATATTTAATGTCAATATAAAATATATCCATATCAATATATGTATGTATATGTATTATACAGTATATAGACATTATTAGCTTATTCAAATCAGTTATAATTAAAGATCAATTATCAGTTATAATTAAGCATTTTAAATGGCATCAAAGATGTTGTGTTATATAAAAATGACAGCTTTATATTATTATAAATACACAAATCAGCTGATTTTTGTTTACATTTGATCATTTTCTGCATAGTTAGAAAGATCACATTTCATCTGCATAATTTTTGATGAAACTGTTTGTGTGATACTCTTGCTATCTATATACAGTTGGAAATTGACATAAATTGGAATTTTTGGTCTTTTTCTTTGAAATTATAAAACTTTCATTAGTTGATAATATAAAATTAAATAAATTTTATTTATAATAATAATATAAAATGGAATAGTTTAATGGAATTATTCAAAATTTTCTGCAAATAATAATATTTTGATACAAATATCAATTTCTCAATAAATTTATCTAAGAAAATATAATATAATTGATTTTGTTTATATTCATTCATTTCCTGCATTATTTGACCCAGCTTTCATCTTCTGCTATATTTTATGATCTTGCACTTTGTTTAAAATTGTTCACCATCTATCGACAACTGCAAATCATAAACACCTGGAATTTTTAAAGTTTTCATTTGAAATTATCAAATATTTATCTTAAATTGAATATGTATAAAAAAATATAAATAATAATTAATAAAATTGGTAGAATTATTTGATCACAAATTTTTAATTTGATCAATTTTGATGAAAATTTTCAAATTTATTTTGTCCATAATAGCATTTGTCCAGTTTTGGAAAGGATTATGCAGTTTGTATATGGTTAGGTTTCTAAGGTTATGTGTAAGGTTCATTAAACTGTTAGGTTTGTAAAGGTGCATTATAAATGTAATTCTGCTTCGTCATGAAAATAGTCATATATTGATGAAAAGTTTTTTTTTTTTTTTTTTTTCAAAATCAGCAATAAAAATTATTTACATCACCAATTTAACATTTTTTTTCACTACCAAGAAGCCCTAAGAGGATCAAATATTCTCATGAAAGTAAAAAAATGTTATTACACTAATATGTGAACCATTGGCATCTTTCACTTAGGAAAATTCAGTGATGCCTTAATCTGCACTGTTTATGAATAAGTTACAGCACAGTGATAAAAACAGTAAGCTTAGATAAGAAACAATTCTTAAGTTCAAATTTTCAATATTACAAATGGAAAATTATATACAAAACATACAAGTTTGCAAATATAATAAAAATAAAAAAAAATTTTTTTATGAGAAACTTATAACAACTTATATTGATTTTAAACACTAATTAAGTCCACTTTGCTTCATTTATATCACGCACAATAAAACAAAAAAACTAGCACTTCAGCAAAGAGATAATTTATTGCAGTAAAATGTTTTTGGACGTACAACATCGTCCCTCCTCAGTACTGTCAAAGTTACAATTATTCTATTATTTGAATTCCGTTACTGAATTTAAAGAATTTATTGTGCGTGATTGATTTTAAAATTACTATTAATTATTTTCTATTATACTAACAGGGAATTTGAATACATTTGCTTTTAAGGACAGAAAACTTTATGTAAGCTCATAGATTATTTTTTTTTTTTGAACAAAATATGCCTATGGCTTAGGGAAGTTATTGGGTTGATTATCATTTATAACATGGATCATGGCATAAACCATTTCATTAAATAATAATGGAATAACATTTCAAAATTTATAACATTACAAGATTGTAACATTGTAAATTTGATATATTTAAATAAATAAACTATCTAAATATGTCAAATTGTTGTTACACTCATTTCCAAAAGATATTAAGTATTAATATTAAATTTTAAGATATTTTGTTTAATTTGAATAAAATTTTACTGAAATAAATATCATACAATTTTAAGATACAGATTGTCTGTAAATTTAAAAATATTATTACTATTATTTTTCCTTCAGATTTGATACTTATCATTTGTTAAGTATTGGAATTTTCAGTTAATTAAAGTAATTAATTAAGAATTATTTAATTGCTTATAAATAGTTTTTGATGATGGTGATGAAACAACTCTAAGAAGAACTTCTCTTTGTTTGAAGAGTGGCAGACATTTTGCTGAAAGTGAAGTAAGATTATTATTAATAGTATTATTTTATTCATAATGTAGCAATAATGATTATGCATAACTGATTATTAAATTTTATTCAGACATTATCATCAAAATTAACCTGTTTAATATACTAAAAAAAGCAAATTGAAGAATAATTATATTTTGTTTTAACTTTTAATTTCATAGATAGATAGAAACAGAAACAAACATATTCTTTCTGTGTTAGCAATGTTTGTTTCTAAGAGAGAAAAAACATTAATTTTGTTTTCTATCTTTTAATTTAGATAGAAAACAAAATTAAGGTTTTGTTTTCTATCTAAATATTATTCTTGTTGTATTATTTTGTTTTCCTAGAAATCAAATAAATACATGAATCTTTAAATAGGAAAAATACTTTTTTTTTAATGTGAAAGCTATATATTTATTTGATGTCTAAATTTTATTTTAAGTAAATTATACCAATATAATTCAAAATATATTATTTATATATGAAGAATGAATAAATATGGATTGGAAAAATAAATATATTTGCTTTTAAAAGCAATAAAACTTGATACAATATTTTAAAATACTAATTAAAAAAATCATAAATATATGAAAAATGAAAGTAAATATTTAAACATAAATACTAAAATTACCAAAATAAACATTTCTGAATATAAGAAAAATTATCTTTTTTATATTTTCTTGTCAAGCTATTAATTAATGACTAGGATATTTTAAATTTATTGGTAAAATCTTAACTAGCAAATATGAATTTAGACTTAATACTGCAAATAATAAAATGATCTCTATAAAATTAAAAATATTATATAATAAAAATATATATATATATATAATTTTTATATAGAGAACACATTGCTAGGGAAAGTTAAAAATTTTTATTGTTTATTTTAATTAAATTGAAATATAATTATTTATTATTATTTGATTTTTATGTTTATATAGACTTTAGATCAACTTCCTCTCACAAATCCAGAACATTTTGGAACACCAGTAATGGGCACCAAAGCAAAAAGAAAACGTAGATCAACTATGAATTCAGCTTCCATGTAAGAAAAAATTTTTTTTAGTTTCAAGATTTTAGTAGATTATTAATGTTTTTTACTAATTATCATATTTTTTATTAGACTATTATAAAAATTAAAACTTATTAAATTAGTCTATTATTCAAAATTTATTTTTTTATTACAAGTCATTTTGATTGTTAACATTCATATAATTTGTAAACATGTTAAATCTACTATCTACCCCCTTGTAAAATCCAAGAAATATAAGAACAAGCGTATTTTAGGTGGAGAAAACATTTATGGCCTGTTTCACTAGTGCAGTGTTACTTTAATGATAGTGTCATAGAGTAGTGTTAGAGAAATTCTGTTCCACCAGTCATTGCTAAGCCTAACAGTGATGTCAAAATGTAATAGTGGTCTTGACCACTGTATTATACTGTTCAGATTTATAAAATACAGGTGATCCTTAAATTACAAACTTAATTCATATATAAGATTTGTTCATAATGGTTGTATATTGTTGTTTTGTCTCTAAAAGTACTGAAGTAACTTTATACATTATATTTTATAATGCATTTCACAATTAGGCCAGTTAGAAGTTTCTTATTTCACAGATTTGAATGAAAAGTTCTAAAATCTAGACTTAATACTACAAATAATAAAACTGATTATAAAGCAAGGGTTTTTTGTTGTAATTGTCATCATTTTGGAATATTATCATCATTTCTCAACTAACTATATAATTTTGCATTCTATTAGTGCTAGAATATTCTATCATATTATTTAAAATTCTTATAAAAATTTTTTGAAATTTTCTGTAATTTGAAAATGAAATTTCACATTCATAAGTTTGAATGTTCATAACTAGAGGAGTGTCTGTATATTATTTTATATCATAGACTTATTACATCAAAATAGCAAAATTAATATATATTACTCTAAGTCCATATAAAAATGAAGTAAAAGTTTATAAATGAATTAAAAATTTTTTAAATAATGTTATTTCATGTGTTTTCATGATAAATTATCAAATAAAGTAGGACAGTAAAAAAAATAAATAATGCAATCAGCTTCAACAAGAATGAATGCTTAACATATATATCTGCCACAGTTACTATAGAGTTGTCGAGGTAAATCCGGAATTTTTTTAAGCAGAATTTCTGGCAAATTCTGCATGGGATATAATTTGGTTATAATTTCAATCAACACGGAAGTAATTAATAATTGATAAAATAGCTTCAACAAGTTGTAAATATGATCAGAAGGCAGCCATTATTGAATTGCTTCATGTGAGAAAAACGCCAAAGGAAATCATTGCATGGTTTTGCTACAAGAAGTCAAGAGATTTAGGGAGTCTAGGCCCAGAGATACTTATTCCTGACCGAGCCAAACACAGAAAGCGATCTGATTGCAAGAGGAGTGATGAATTTATCTCCGAGTTGGAGGAAAAGATCGACTAGAATCCAGGCCAAACATGGCTGACTTGGCAAAAGAAATGGCTATAGCGAGGTCAACAATCAGTCTAGCAGCGCAGAAGGATTTGGGGTACAAATCTTTTTTCCTCAGGAACCAACAACTGTTGATTGAAAAAAACAAGATCGATCAGAAAATGGCTGCCATATATCACCATTTTCCAATAGCAATACTGCCGATAGGCCTAGCTTTTCAGTAACCAGCCCTGATTTGTGGCATCCGTCCAGCCCAGAATGCAGCCCTCTTGAATATTTTGTGTGAGGCGTGGTTGAAGCAAAGATCAATAAGACTCATCATAACACGAAGGACTCTCTGAAGGTTTTTATCCTATAGGTGATAACGAATTTAGACAGAGAAGAGGTGAAGCATGCCTGTACGGAATTTAGGCCCCAATTCGAAAAAGTTGTAGAAGCAAATGACAGCTATATCGAATAATTTCGATTATTTATAGTGTATTTAACTTTTTAACTAGTTTTCTTTTAAATATATTTATTTTTTCCTGCAGTTTTGTTGTTTTTATTTACATAGTGATTTTTTTGTATTTACCTGTTTATGGCGTCATACTCATTTCTATCATATATGCTGTCCATATCAAAATTCCTTTATTTATAATATATTGATTGCAAGTAAAGTAAATAAGATATAATTAAAGTAATTTTGTGTGACAATAGAGAAAACTCACTATTTTTATAGAAAAAATCACAACACATTTTGTGAGAACTTCTTCAGTGATATGAATATCTAGGCAAAATGCTATTTTTAATCATGTGCACATTAACATCTCAAATATTTTAATCACATTGAACTTAAAATGCACTAAAATAGATCTTGAAGATTATAAACCTTTGCCATGTTAACTGTCTTTCATATGTCTCCATAGAAAATAATCTAAGACTGCAATATTAGATGATTTCAGTGGCTAGGCAGTTGATCTTCTCTCTTTTAGTCCAGTGTCCAGGGTAAACCAATTCCAATGTCTGGTGAACCTTGGCATGTCAGTACTGTGGTGCATCATCTTGTTGAAAAGAATGCTGGAGGTTCCGTATTTGGGTAATGCTGGAGATTCTGTATTTGGGGAGCTTCAACATGTGCAGATATCGCTCGTCTATGATTGTTGACTTTGAGAAAAAGAAAAAGAATGGTCCAATAATTGAATGACAAATGCAAAAATAAAAAATAATGCAATCAATTATATCAAGAATGAATGCTTAACTTATGCGTGACCACTATTATCAATATGTCATATCACATCAATTTCTATTATACAAAATGCTGATTCTGAAATGTTTAGTATGCTTGAAAAGGCATAAATTTTCTGAGCTCTAAATTCAAATGTTTTGATGATACACTTTTTCAGATACATGGAATGTTGCTTCATCAGTGGAAAAAAATGATGAACCTCATTTTTGTCATGTTGGAATGTCATAAGCAATTTCAAAGAATGAAGAATTTTCTTTTCAACCTTATCACAATTGACATCTTTAATCAACACCCTGTAGAATCAGTTCTGCTGGTAGCAAATAGATAAAATCATACACAAATTAATTTTTTCTTTTTATTCCTGTCATAATGTATCTGAATCCTTTTGATATTTAATTATATTTTCTAAATAGGGAAATTTGGTATGAGCACAAACACAATTCAAAAATCATAATTTAAATATGATAAATTAAACTCACATTTTAATTTTTTTGAAATTTTAATTTTTCAGCAGTAAATTTTGCTATTGATCTCCTATGAAGATCAGAAAATAAGAGATAAGGGGAAAAAAAGAAAGATAAAATATAAATATGTAAATTGTTAATAAAATTATTGTTTATTGTAAGTTGGAAAAACTGGAAGAGTGTATAAATTTATATGACCAAAGAATTATGTAAAGGAGGTAGAAACTAGAATTTCTGGATAGGAATTTTTTCATTTTTCCCTTGCCTGAATCCTGAGAAAAGTTGGTTGGGAAATTGGAAAAATTGGCTCCTAGAATCTAGTAATACCCACAAAGGAAAATAAATGTACTACTCACAATGTATCTTTTAGACATTTTTCCTATTTATCCTTATCTAAAGTTACATTGTGTTACATTACTACACACCACCAGAAATGCATGCATGACACCAGAATCAGACAACACATGATCATCTAATTTTTCTCTTGTAAATTGAGCACATTTGATCATGGAGAACAGAAACAGTTTGTGTTTACACAGAAAAATATTTATTTTCACAACTCAGGATTTGACTATCAAATCATCTTCAGGTGAACTAAGGAAATATAAGGTAGCTTACCTTAATATGATATTGTAGTCAAATCCTGAGTTGTGAAAATAAATATTTCTCTATGTAAACACAAACTGTTTCTGTTCTCCATGATGAATTGTTTCAACAAAGAGATTGCTGATATTATCAAACCATCTTCAAATTTTTCCACATCAAGTATATTTATTATAAAGCGAATATCACAATTGTCTAATCAGACAGTTAATGCTCTATGTTTCTTAAAGTTTACACCATTTTTTATTTTTTTTATTTGTCATTTTAAAAATGACAAAAAGTATTTGGAGTATTTTTAATTTTCAATGAATAATAATTGCATTTGTTTTCTATTAATGTTTAATTTAATAAATAAAATATTTAAATGAGATTCAAAATGTTAATACATTGTGTGATTTATGTAAGAATTCATTGTATACTATAAGGTTTGGTTAAATAAAGTTTGCATTAATTACATTGTTTATATTTTGAGAACCCAAAATATAACAGAAACCTTGTCAAAATGACCTAGCTATAGTGACCCCTCTTTAGCACTCAGCAAGAGATGCACTTGTCATGAATTCCGGTCGACCTCCATTTAGGAAATTTTATTTACTCACTTTTTGCATCGACTTTTTACATATAGGAGTGTCTCAAAACCTCTGAAAGACTATATTGGGGCCATGAACCTCAGTTACTCCACCGTTTCTATGGCTTTTCTGTTTATTAACATTTATTGTTATAGCCATTATTACAGATGATCAACAAAAATGAAATAAAAGAGATTATTTCAGGAATTGAGAATGGGAAATCATATTTCCCATTCTCAATTCCCAAGGATTCCAAACTATCAGAAATTTTGAAACCCTAGTAGAAACTGTCATCAGTATCTATGATATTAAGATGATTGATCTTGTTTTAAGGAGTATTTGTTATTTTATTGGTACTGGTGTTTATTATTAATAGTGAATAATATATTCATAAATTTCTGTTATGAACAAAAATTTATGAATATATTATTTATATTCATAAATAATATATTCATAAATTTTAATTGAGGAAGGAGTTTATTTTAATTGATTTCTGTTTTGGTTATTTATATTCTTAACAGTTTCAGTTTACCCAATGTGTTGGATGAGTTGCCCACAGCTGGGGAAAGTGCTGCTATCTTCAAATACAAAATAAGGAAGATTGAAACTTTACACTTCAATATGTTAAATTAAGAGTTTAATTAAAATTATTTCATTCTGATGGATATACAGTACTGTGTTTTAATATGGCATTTCAAATGAAAATTGAAATATATGAATTAATGATAAAAAAAATTAATATACATTTAATATCAATCATATGGTCTGTAACTGGAACGTATTCTGAATAGGAATGTAGAATCCTTGCATATTCTATAATAATAGAACAATATGATTGCTTGTTGAATGTTTGTGTGTCACTGTTTAAATTAATTTTGTTGGTTATTAATCACAAATGAAACTAGAATATGATTGATAATCACCAAGACTATGAATATTTCTCCTAACAAATCATTTGCACTTAACATGATTACTGAGTTGATTCCAAACATGCTAAGATTTATATGCTTACAAGATTCTCAAATATTGTTGATGATTGGAGCATTCCTGGATATCATATAATAGATCCTGCATTCTGATAATTGTAAAAAATATAGATTCCTAAAAATATTTTACCAAGAAGATTATTTAACTCTAATTATTTTCACTTAATTCAAATTTTTATATGCAGTAGATAATAACATTGTGTTTTTCATTTGTTTCTATGATTTTAACTTCTAATCCACTAATCTAGGAGTATTCAATTCATGTCCCATAGGCTATTTGTGGTCTGTTTAACTATTGAGATCTTCTGAAAAATATTTTAAATATATATATATAATAGCACAAGATAGAATGTAGCAACTCCTGTTTCACCTATCTGTGCATTCATAGATAGGTAAAACACCTGTGCTTTGCTTCTCCATAAGTGTATACAGGTGATGCTGCTATGTTTTCATATACTTTCTACTTCTAATGTTAGCAGAAAAGTGATCTTGATTCTTTGGATTTTTTTAGAAACTGTGTGTGTTTGTGTTTGTGTACACAATTATGCATGCATGAATTTTAGTCAATCATTTAGAAGTCAATCTCATGGAATGCTTTTTCTGAATTTTCAATTATTAACAATTAATATTAATAATGCTTTATTTTTTATTGTGTTGTTTGAATATTATTAAAATAAAATTATGAGAATTTTAATTATTTAGTGAAGTTCTAATTATCTTTGTTATGAAAAAAAATGTAACAACAGTAATTGGAGGAACTAGTAAATTCAAAATGGTAGTACCAGAAAAAAACATGTTTACAATGAAATTATTTGCAGTTTCAATGAAAAATGGACTAATTTACACTTCTTTGTGAAAATTGATGGAAAGTCTGTTTGTTTATTATATCAAGAAGCAATATCTGTTTTTATTCCACAGATTTTCCCCTAAGTATTATTTCTGAATTCAAATTTAAAATTGATATATAATATTTGCTTATTATATGAGCTACATGTATCATATGAACATATCTAACATGTACCAAATTTTCAAATTGACTGAGACTTCCAAAAAGATGAGCACACTCTTGCTCTAATCTGACAAGCAATTCATAATCTCAATAAAACTTTTGAAAAAATTGAGAGTATAATTTCAATAAAACAGTATGACATTATTAATATTAATTAATACAATGGCTTATATTTCATCATTTAAATAATAATATCATCATTATTCCATTCAAAAATAATAACTATTATTTTTGAACAGATAGAATAAACATTAATAGGATCATATAAATATGACTAAATTAACAATAAAAAGAATCACATAAATTGAAATTTAATGAAGTATAATTTTTATATAAAGAAATATAGTTCGATCTTTAACAGAATTGTGCAGTTTATACTTTATGTTACTGGTTATTAAATTTAAATACTGAAATAAACACATTTAACTATTTAATTAACAATTTATCATTATAATATTATTTAATTATTGTTTCATATCGTGAATAATTAAAATTTATTTAAATAGTGATGATGACAGCAGTGATGATGAATCTGCTAGACGACAAAAAAAAATAATAAGAAGAAAAGATCGTGATTCTGATTTTGGTAAAGTTATATGCTACGAAGTTGGAGATAAACGTAAAAAAGATAGTTGGCTTCCATGTCTCATTGTTTCATCATCTGCTCAAGAAAATTTAAAGATTAACCAGAAAGAAGATTATCTTATTCGTTCCTTTAAAGATGGAAAGTTGTATGTATTTCTTTGAAATATGATAAATTTTTAAAATTTTAGATATACAGAGATAACTGAAAATGTTATTCATTATTGAAATTATTTAATAAAAACAAAAAATATTGATAAATGTTATGTATTTCCTTTGTGAAATAAAAATGTATAAAAAGAACTATCTTTTTAGTTAAAGGATTAATCAATTGACAAAAGTAGAATTTGATTACATTCTGAATTTTCTTAATTTCAGAAGCAGTTGCAAAAATCTACAAAAGCACAAATTTCTGTTTAAATAAATAGCAATATAAATGAAGATGTTTTTCATTAATATGATATCAAATAGTGTTGGAAAAAATGAACAATACTAACCAAATCAAATCATATAACAAATGTTAATGGTCAGTTATAATAAAGTTGGCATTTAAAAAATTATGGATATAAGTTATCTTATACAAATGCAAAACATAAAATAATTCCTAAATAAACATTTTTTTAGGATACTGTCATTTAGATCAGTGGTTCTTAAGATTTTCGGAGTCATCGAACACTTTTAATTATAACAAATTTCTGAAGAATACCAAAATCAATAATGTTTATATAAGAGAACTCAATCTTCAGACTAATAATAAAAGTATGCATGCAGTTCTTAACATAGCTTTTACCAAAAATTATAGGTTAGATATATATTCATATATTTTATAATTTTATGGAATACTTGTGTTGATTTTTCAGAACACTGGTTAAGAACTACTGATTTCAATAATAAGATATGGAATAATAATAAATTATTATTGATTGACCAAAGTTATGCATTATATAATCTGGGATGCTTTGCTAAGATTTTATTATACAATAGATACTTGTTTAATGTTTAGATTAGTTCCCAAAACATGACATTAACTGAAACCAAAAAACCAATAGGCTTAGTGCTATAAGTCAGGATTATGTTCCTTTAGTATTTTCTTTTTGGTACTAGCATTGATATTATTTAGTAATTTTATTTAGTCATATAATAATAATAATAATAATTATATTATTATTATTATTATTATTATTATTATTATTATTATTGTTTAATAATGGAATTAAATGAATGAAAAGTGTAATTTAAATGTAAATTTTAATTGTAAAATGTTGCATAATATTTATATCTTAGAATTTATGGGAATGAAAAATTATTTTCTAATAAAAGATTCCTTAGAATTCACAGATATTATGCTCATGATCAATTTTTCTTAACATCAGTCATTCATTAATAACTGTGGCATTTCTGTCATATACCACATGTTGAATATAACCACTATGGTCAGCCAGAGGAAGGGGATAAACAAGCCAAGTCTTGGATCCTCAAATAATTTTCCCAAAGTGGAATTCAATCCTGCCTTATCTGGTTGAAAAGTTGAAATGTTTCTACATGGTGAATCTGATTGATTGACCTATTGCAATATAGTTTAATATTGCATTCTTAGGCAATATTGTATATTTGAATTAGTACATAAAGATGTGATTACCTGGTTTTCTGCAACTACACTATAGGTTTTCAATACATTTTCTCTTATATAGGAAATGCAAAAAAAATGAGACTTTGTTCCACTGCCTTAAAAAACTTTAATTTTTTAATTAATAACATAATTAAAAAATTAAATGATCTACTGTATAATGCTAATAGCAGAATATCAGAAATTATATGAATACAAAATATTTTGAAATTTATGAGCTATTTTGATAGTTGATTTTTATTTGTTATAAATGTCTTGTAAATTATTTCAGTTATCAAGTGCCAAAAAAAGATGTTAAAGAATTTACTAAAGATACAGGAGCAAAAACTGAAAGTGCAAGCCTGAAAGCAGGTACAATAATCATTAAAATAATAATAATAATGCTAATATTTTTCTTTTTGATATAAAATTAAAAGGTTCAAATAAGTATTTTATTAATAATAATTATATCATTAAAATATTTAAAATTATTGTTTAATAGTGATGATAATTATGCTTTGAATACATGCATGACCTCTGCGTGTTTAAGTATCTTTGAAGTTGCAAGAATTAAATATTGTACATAATCCCTTATTTACACAACAATTAATTTGTTCCAAAAATTTCCATATAAATTGAAATCTGTGCAAGCCCAACAATGTTTAAATTTGATGTGTGTGCATTGATGAACAAAATGACTAGATAAAATTTATGAGTATATTTTAAGCAAAGATATGAATATTTAATTTAAATGACATTATTGTAAAAAAAATAAATTATTAAATGAATGTTTTTATTTGCATTTTATGGAAATTCAACAAAAATAAAAAGACTTATGCATCCATATATTTCTGAAATTGCAGAACTGTAAACCACATAAAGGAGACTAATTGTATATCATCATATTTAAATTAAAATTGGTATGTACAAAGGGGATTCAAATGAAAAATGAGACAAAAATTTGAACTCTTAAAAATGGGACAAAAATTCAAGAATAGATTGTATAGAGCTCTTCTTTGAGTGTGTTATCAGTAATGACTTAAGGAAACATCTTGCAGCTATCAGCACCAATTGCATGAGCTGAATAATGTCTTAATAGCAGAGTAAAAATAGCAGCACTATTTGAAACATGCACAAAAGAGAAGCAACTTGATATTATCAACTTTTTGGGAAAAGGCATGAAAACTATTGAAGTTCATCAGTAAATAAAAGTTCAGTATGATGATGTATGCCTGTCATTCCACCATGTTTATGAATGGAGTAGGAAGTTCCTATTAGTGTGAATTCTATGACTACTTTATCTTGACTGTGCAGGCACATGGGGTGGTGACATCTAGAGCAATTTCAGAAGTAGAATTCATTGTGAGAGTAAATTGTTGAATTATGATGAATGAAGTAGACAAATATGAATATGAGTCATAGTTCAGTACATATGAAGCAAGGTCAGTACATATAAAGAATATGAAGCAATGTAAGAGATGGAGCAATAGTTGTTGTGCAAATGACCAAAAAAGGCAAGGTTCTAGATTACCTGTCCTCGCGACGCGACGCGATCTGACGACGATTTTGATGTTGGTTGATGTGTCGGTT
>WUQG02435206.1:0-37160 GCA_011317285.2 Androctonus mauritanicus
TGTCTAAAACCTCGATTTCTACGTTGGTGGTATCTGTTAAACTCGGCATTCCGTGATCTCTGGCCATAACTACTAGCGAATATGAGGGGACTAATTCCCTATCTAGTTTCCTGGTTGTTACGATGGCTCCAGTTAAAGAGTCTATTAAAAATTCTGGAACATGATCCATGGTGTAAGTCACTCTAGCATTTTCGCCTTCATCACCGTCCCAAGCTTCTACAACCAAAACTGTAGTGCCAACTGGTGCATCTTCGGACACACTAGCACTGTACGGAGATCCTTCGAATATTGGTCTATGAGTGTTGGCATCCGTGATGTTAATGTAAACTGTAGCTGTGTCAGATCGACCACCGATGTCTGTAGCTGTTACTGTCAAAGCGAAATTCCTTTCCAAATCGAAATCTAAGGGTTGTGCTATGTTTATCATACCCCCATTATCGCGACTAGTTATTGAGAAACGATCTCTAGTATTTCCTCTAGATATGTGATAAGTTAGACGTTGATCAGCATCTTCATCGTGAGCCTTCACTGTCACTACGTGAGAACCAGGAGGTTCTAGTTCGCTAATGCTTACTTCGTATAGTTTCGGATTAAACACTGGATCATTATCGTTTACATCCTGGATGCGGATAGTGACGTTGCATGTGGAGAATTTCGGTGGCACTCCATGATCTGTGGCCACCACTGTGAACTGATATACGGGAGTAATCTCTCTATCTATAGTTCCAGAAGTGATTATCCAGCCGCTGGAAGGTTGTATGGAGATCGGCATCAAAGGATCTTTCCTCTGAATGCTATACTCTATGTTGCCATTTTTTCCATCGTCGGGATCGTAAGCTTGAACCAAAATAACTTTATGGCCCATGGGAACATTTTCGGCTAAAGATTCTTGAATGGTATCGGCATAGAACTGAGGAGAATTATCATTGACATCGATAACATTAATTGTTACTTGGGTAGTGTTAGAACGAGGTGGTACACCACTATCCTGAGCTCTTACCAATAATTTATATGAACGAACACTTTCGTAATCCAATTGCGAAGATACGGTTAGAACGCCGCTATACGGATTTAAGTAGAAGTGACTCTGAGTATTACCACCTATGATAGCATATCTCAATTCTGCATTTAATCCCTCGTCTACGTCATATGCCCGTATTTGTAAGATATCCGGTGATATCTTCGAATCTACATCTTCTCTAATGGTGGCACTGTAACTACTTTCGCTAAACTGCGGATAATTATCGTTATCGTCTTCTACAGACACGACAACTTGAGCTTCGGCGGTTTTTCTCTGAGCTATATCCGAAGCAGAATCAGTTGCAACAACTTCCAGTTGGTACTCTGATATGATTTCTCTATCGAGCCTTCTTACAATAGTGATATCGCCACTGTACGGATCGATTCTGAAGGGAGAGGTATCGTCCTTCAGACTATACTCTACTTCAGAGTTAAGTCCCGAATCTTGATCTGTGGCTCTGACTGTTAAAACGGTAGTCCAGATGGGAGAACTTTCGCGAATTTTCGGATAATACACGTCCTGTTCAAATTCCGGGGAATGGTCGTTGACATCTTCGACGTGGATCTTCAGCATGGTCGAAGCCGTTGCTGGTGGTATGCCATCGTCCACTGCTTTGATTCTTAAATAGTGAACGTCCATGTATTCTCTATCCAACACGCTAGCGGTTTTCACTTCTCCATCATAGATATCAATCTCGAACATCGCTTGGCTTCTTGAATCTACCGTGGCGTGAAACGAATAGGTAACTTTGCCTCTTTCCGGATCTGTAGCATTGAGTTTGATCACGGCATAACCGGGAGCATTTTCTTCAGGAACACGAACCACATACAGATCTTTATCGAAGGACGGAGGCCAATTTCGCATCTCTCTCCTGCCCCTTCCAGATTTAATCTCCTTGCAGTTTGAACAAAACACTACCTCCAAGCGTTGAACGTGTTCAATTTGACACTTGGCTCTCACGATTATTGTTACTGAGAATTCCGATGACCCGCAGAACGTTTTCTTAGCCACTAAATCTCCGGATGATCTTTCGATAGCAAAACGTTCGTCGGAGGGTTGATCGAATGTTATCAGACAGCGATGAAGTTCTAAAGGCAAAAGAGACTTTAGACCAATCAACAACTGGCTCTTTTTGAGGCATCGCAATCGATTGGAGATGATCAACAGATGAGGATGATCTGAACGGTTGGTATCGTCGTTGCAACGTATTACAACTGGTAAGCTGGCGTGCTGCACAGCTGGACGATGTCTCAAACCATGAGATTCTACATAGAGAGTCAACGACGGTCGACACGCAAGGGATCGTTTCAGGTAAAGTCCACCATCTCCGATCGATAAATGGAAGTACTTAGCCACGTGCAAATCCGTACGTTTATCATCGATACCGTAATTCGTACCCGATATCCAACTGGCATTAAATAACAATCCGCCCACCTGATGGTGATCTTTAGTCAGGTAAACGTCGTAAGCAACACTCAGTCGAACCAACAGGACGAGGTACGTCAACCTCGATCCATCCATTTCCAGCTTTGTAGATAAACAGCAACATCGAGGTAAAGAGTGGTGACGAACTCGATCAATCGTCACGGCGCGTGCGTGTCTGGCGCCGCTTATTGGCGAGACGTTGGTTGCTATTAGAAACGCTCCTCCCATTTCTACACCGACTTTATGCCGACATTAAACGTCGATAATTGGCTAAAGAAGCCGAATTTCTTCCTTTCGGCATCGCAAATTGCTTCATTAATATTTATATGACGATCCTCTTAATTTAAACCGATTTTAATCAACAAATACGATAATATTATAATTATATAAAATTTTTGTTATTTAGTGTCAGTTTGTTTTCACAGATGGCGGCGCGGTCGTAATTTTTCTTACAGCATTTTTAAATTTTTTATCAACAAATATAAACAATTATTATTTGTTTTGAAACGCAACATAATGTTTAATCAAAAATTCATTTATTGAATTTCCGAGCAATATTTTGGATTTTTTATTTGGATTTTGATACGATTTTCTGTTTATTACACGTAACTAGTTTAGAAGTTTTATCACAAATAATCTTACCTTGTTTTAATATATAAAAATGTAATAATTTAAATTTTTCTTATAGACAGAATGAATTATTTTCGAGTTTATATTCTCATTATCCAGTTATATTTCGCGTGAGTATGCTATCAATAACAGTTTTTCTTGTATCAAATTGTAATATCCATTCGCTGATGCGTGTTTTGACAGAAATGTCAAGTTAAAAAAAAGTTGCGATGATCACTTTAAATAAAAAAAAAAAAATCTGAAGAAATATTAGCAAAGAAAATGAATTTATTTTTATCTAGTTCCGCTGTCTCTCTCAGTTTCTCTTTGACGACATTCTTTTTCTCTATTCTCCATAGTTTCTCGTCAAGTATCTCCGTCAAACTTTTTGCTTGTTTTTTTAATCCTTATTTTCCTTATATTTATTTTTCTAGCTAGCAATGTTAGCTTTTTTTTTAATAAATTTTGTTTAACATTTTTAAAATAATACTAATGCTATTTTTTTGCTTGTTATTTTCATCCAAATGTTATTTATTGTATCAGAATATTATAATCATTTATAACGCAAATATTCAGAATATTATATTATATTAGTGTCTGAATATTCAATAAATAATATCTCTCTACTAAACAAATTTTGTTAACTTCCTCAGAAAGATCTTTCTGCTATCTTATCTTTATTTCCTTCTGTAGAAGATCTCTTTCCATCTTTGTTCTACTGATCGCCAAGTACATCTATCTCAACCGTTCCTATCTTTTTCCTTCTGTTGCGCTTGATCAAACAAAAAAAAAGAGGGGTAATAAAACTCGGCACTTATATTGTGAATAAAATCGATTTTATAATGATTACTAATAGAAAACATTAAAATATTTTTACCTTTTTAATTATTATTGTTTCACTAATTTGTATATTTTACTTTAAAAAGTATAAAAAAAAAAAAAAATTCGTTTCCTTGATCGCTTGTTTTATTCCTGGCGCCATCTTTTATTGAAAAATAGTATAACACAAAAAAAAAATCTTATTTTATTCCAGTTATGGAGAAAAAACTGAAAAATCCGAATATTTTTCTATTACGGAACTTTTGCCAAAATTTTATGATAGAACAGAAGCACCAGTGCAGAACGGTAAATATAACGAATCAAATAATTCAATTTTTATAACTTAAAAAGCTCAACTATCTGGCAACATGTACCATTTTGTTACTAAAAATTTATATGCAGTAAATATTTCTTATCGTTACATATCGACTGTAATGCATTTAATAAATCAAAAAAAAAAAAAAAAATACGTATTAAAATCGTGTTTACGTAAAAAAAAATTTTTTCGTCATTCTTGCCAATATTCTAATGCATTTCTATATAAACAATAATTTTATTACAAAAATGGCGTCAGATAGTCACGTGATTTGATCTGACAAATTACAGTTCGACTCCAAACTTATCTTACCCGATATCCATTTTTATTTTTTCAGTTTCAGAAAATGATTCGTGCGAAATAAATATAAAAATCATCATCACGGAAATAAAGTTGATAAAATCCGAAACTATGGTAAGTTATTTACAGAATAAATAATTTATTTCAATAAAATAATTTTTTTCAAATATTATATACAAATAATTTTCAGACATTCAGCACTAATTTAATCCTGATACAAACTTGGCAAGATTATCGTCTATTGAAACCAGAAAACATAAAACTACCTCGAAAAATTGATTCGGAATGGTTGCAAGAGCTCTGGTTACCCGACACTTACATTCTTAATACTCAAGAAGGATACAATCAAAGAGCATTGATCTCTAATCAATATCTTCAGCTACATGCGAACCAAACTCTGGTACTCAATACCAGGTAAACCACATTAACTTCTAATCAATGTATCCGTTTGAATCAATCATAATTACTTCATTGTTCGCTTTTAAAGATTATCTTTGACTCTGTCTTGCAACATGAAACTCGATAAATTTCCCCACGACGTTCAAATCTGCAAGATATGCATTCGGAGCGGTGAATATCGAAAAATATTTAGCATAATTGCGTTTAAGAGCGTGTTAAACAGTAGTTTTTCTTTCAACAGAATATTTTTCTATGGATAAAGTGGTTCTTCGATGGTCGGAAGCTGTTTTTCTAGAACCAGAAACCATTCTGCCAGAGTTTGATATGATCCATATAGAAACGTTATCTACCGACGTCTCCAACGATATAGGCAATTTTATCGCCCGAAAAATTTAATTTATCATAAATTTAAATTTATAAAATTGATTTTTTTTCCAGAAAATACTACAGTTCTTCAGATTCGGATTCATATGGAACGACGTCAGTGGTTTTATGTCTTCCATTTTTATTTGCCGAGTATATTTGAAGTGTTGATGTCCATGCTATCTTTCGCTTTCGACGTCGATCAAACTGCCACTCGAATTGTGTTGCTGTCTACTAGCACTTTAGCTTTGGTTATACAGAAAAACAGTTTGTTTATACCTGTTGCTTGCATGAAAGCCATCGATATTTGGCATTACGGCTGTTTAATGTTCGTTTTTGCCGCTATGTTAGAATACGCGCTGGTCTACAAACTGCACGTCTCGAGTAACAGACGTAAAGAGGTAACAATTTTTTTTCCTACTGATTTTATATATTTACTTTACGATATTTGAATTTCCATATATATATATTTTTCTAGAGCATCCCAAGATTTGTTCACCATCTACCATATCCTCAAGCAACAAATCAATACGAAGACAGAAAATCTAATGCAGTAGATCGAATTTCGGGAATTTTATTCCCGTCAGTTTTTTGCGTCCTTATAATCATTTACGCCGTTTTTTATTCTCCAAATATAATATAAATTAATCTGTTTAATAATAATAACGCATAAAAATTATCACTATCACTCTATTTAATTTTTTAATCCATATTTCTTCAACTATTCGAAAAACCTTTAATTTTCGAAAATAAAGGTCAAAATTGTGACTTTGCTCTTTTTTTTTTAATTAGATTTTCTTACATATTGTTGAAATTTATCCAATCTTAACTTTATCATTAATTATCGATTACAAAAATAAAATCTGAGAAGAAAAAAAATCACATTTTAAAATTTGTGTATCTGCTAAGTGAATCATAGTTTATAAGTGGCATTCCCGACTATTTTGATAGAATAATGATCGTTAAAGTATATTATTAAAGTAATTAAACATGTGCAAGACATTAAACTGAGATATTACACGAATTATATACATTTAAACTGATTTTAAGCATTAATAAAAAACAAATAGTTAAAAATTAATAGAATTTGCTGGGAAAAAATTAATTATAAACTAGGTGTATCTATTTTAAGGTCCAGTAAATGCGAACAGAAGGATATTTATCAAAATCACTCAATGTTCCATTTTCTGCAAGGAAACAATGTTTTCTTACATGATTAATTGCCTTTTAACATTGCTTAACTGTTTTATAACAGCAAGTTACTTGGTAGGCGAGATGCGTCTATACGAATAAATTTTACGATCTAACGATAGTTAAGTAGATCTAATCTATCAGAATTGGTTAACTGTTTAGCAAGCCTACTACAGCATTTTAATTGATACTTCAGACGATCGTAAAAATTATGCGATCTTGCTTACTTTAGGGTAAGTATTAACTACTGCCTACTGCTAACTGACCGAGATAAATAACTTAAGAGAAAGTTAGTCTGCATTGCGTAAGAGATCAATGAAAAACTGTACGGGATTTTCTAGCAAACTATCACTTAAAAAATGGTTAGACTAAGTGCAGATGAAACGAGATGCTGTACAAGCGATAAAGATAATAAAAAAAGAACATGTAAATCCTCAGAGATTTTCAACTTTATTTATTTACGAAAGAGCAAACTTTCTGTCAAGGTCGTGTTTCAATTATCTCGATGAGACAAAAAATAAAAAAAATGGTTACGCTCATAATCCACTTTCGATAGAATTTTATGCATAAAACTACTTCGATCACATTGCGCAACTAGCAGTACCTAAATTTAATTTACGGGCTGGCAACAGATGGCGCTGAAGAAGGAACACTAAAAAGCGTTTTGTACCTCGCTGCCTTACACGTGGTCTCCATTAGCGCTATGTGTTGGATGATACTGTGCATTTTTCTAGCAGCGCGCTTCAGTTTTATAATATCATGGTAAGGTTACATAATTTGCACTTGTATTAACTCCTTAAACAATATATAAGTTTATATTATGTAAATTTTAATTATTGCTTTTTTTTAATTTTTCTTTAAATATTCCAATCAACTGTTTCCAGAACATATATTAATAAAGCAAAAACGTCAACCTTTATTTATTGCGGAACATCTGCCCAATCGAATTTCTTTTAATGTCAGGTGTAACTTAAAATAGTTATATTTTTTGGCAGTATTCTGTATAGAGATTGTAACAATGGAAACTGTGTGAAGTCGGTTCGCCCTCTCTTCTACATTCTCTAACACGTCGACAAGCATACTGACGATTCAAATCACACTCAACTTACGAAAATTCGATTTTTGCTGAGAATGCCAGGAAACGAACTTCGATGGGCCCCCTTTTATGACGTTATTTCTGTCTACTAAATTTAGTTGTAACCTAATTCATTTTCGAACACGGTTCCTAGTAACTATGGTAACCCGAATGATAAAAATCGCGTATATTTTTAAGGATTTTTGTTTCTTTTTTTTTTTTGTAATTTTTAGCGCGTTGTCTATCGGTTAATAATCGCCGAAATAACAACAAAAATGGTATTGTTTGCATAAATTGTTAAAAATATATAATAATAATAATATTTTCGCGTCGATCAATATCTCGAATAACAGCTTTTTAAAATAACTTTTACAATATAATTAGTATTACGTTACTATATAAATAATTCATCAGAAAAAAAGTGATTTAATGTATCTTTATAATGTATGAGTTGTCGAAAATTCCTGTTTATATACTCTATTTTCTAAATGATGAACGAGACGTTTCTTTTATTGTTAACGTGTGATCTTCACGACGTCCCTTTTATCTTATTCTTCCGAAACGTCAACCATAATCAGACTCACTACGACTTATGATGTAACTTAATACTAGCTATATTCTAAGGTATTATTCTTCGCTATACCATAACATAAGAATACGATCAATGTTGAGAACATAAAAAATTAAATTTTTTTATAACATAAGAATGCTTTTATTCGATATAATTAATATACAATATCCGTTTACGTCACGAAGTACTGTTATGTACTTTAAAATATTTGATGAACACAATAACAAATATTTTCTAACTGTTACAATGAATTTTAATTAATATTTCTCATAACATTTTTACAGTTTGTTCTATACTGATATAGAATCAGTTTAATCGATATTAGAATTATCAAATTTTTTAACAATCATTTTTGTGTTTTTTAGTTTATTGGAATCGTATAGCCGAACATTAATTTTCTAATCATCAGTTTCCCAGTTATCATCAAGTTCAAGTATTCTATTTGCCAGTTATTCAATTTTGAACGGTTTGGTAGCCAAGCAAAAGTTTTTCTTGAGATCTCCAATTAATTCTTTATACTGTTTATGCTATCATAAATCTTTTTTAAGATATTATTTATTGAGTTAATTAATGTTTCATTATATTTTTTGTTGTTAATATTTTACGGTTTGTAAAGTCTTATTAATGAACTCCAACTTATTGTCTTTACATACTGAATAAATTTAAATCTATTTATCAATGTTACTGCTGAACATATTCTTTTACCTGCTATATTTTTCTGATATCAAACAATAATTTTAATTTTAATCATTATTAATTTTTCATATTGTTTATGTTATTGTTAATCAGGGATTTTTTGTGTGTGTTTATTGTATCTACTATGTTAATCGGCTGTCTTCTAACATTTTCTGTTATACTTCAATTTTTATATGTTAAATCTTTTATGAATATTCTTGATAAATATTTACTTTATAATTTGCATTAAAGAATCAGTTTTATCTATAACATTCCTCCAGTTACGCTGCTGTTAATCAATTTTATCTATTAATTCTTCCAGTTTTAATCCATTATATCTTTCCAATTATGCTGTTGTTAATCAGTTTTGTCTATTACGTTCCTCCATTTACGCTGCTGTTAATCAGATTTGTTTATTAATTCTTTCAGTTTTGTCTATTACATTTTTCCAGTTATGCTGTTGTTAATCAGTTTTATCTATTATATTCTTCCAATTACGTTATTGTTAATCAGTTTTACCTATTACATTCCTCCAGTTACTCTGCTGTTAATCAGTTTTACCTATTACATTCCTCCAGTTACCCTGCTGTTAATCATTTGGTCTATTACATTTTTCCCAGTTATGCTGTTGTTAATCAGTTTTGTCTATTATATTCTTCTAATTATGCTGCTATTAATCAGTTACTGTACACAGATACATTTTGCTTTAAACTGGCAAATGTTTGGAAACTGTGTTTACCACGTTTTCCAAGCACTCTAAACCCAGATTCTAAAATTACTACAACTTCTTACAATTCTTGAGAGCTTTTTCTCCCCGGCTTATTTTAAAAATAAACGTTTCTAGTATTGTATAATCAATTAATCTTAACTAGAAGTAGTCACATGGCTGAATCAATTCATTCGCCAGAAGTACTTATAATAATTCAAAGTTTGAATCACTTCTCCACCCATTCTCAGTAATTAATGCGTGCAGACAATTAAAGAGAAAAGCTTTTAAACCTGTAATCTACTCAGTTTTTAAAGGTTAAGTTCAATTTTTTTATATATACTGTATATATAGGCCTATATTTTTTTCCCAGTGACGATTGTTTTGTTAACCACTCGCTATCCTTAAAAGATCTGCTACCGAGCAATTACGATAAAATGAAACCACCCAGATACAAAGGTAGATTATCCTTTCTTTTACGGATTTATTATTGATAATGAGAATTTTTTGTAAAGTGAAAATATCATTTGCAGACTCTCCAGTTAAAGTCCGGATTAAAGTCTCCATTCTTAACATACGATCTGTGGACGAAGAAAAGCAGGTTAGTCGGATGTTTTCTAGTGGCTCCATCTATTGAGGTATTAACGTGATACTGTCCATTAGTCACGGCACAGTTGGTTTATGGACATTTTGCTTGATAACATAAATCTCGCTCTCCAAAACTTATCATTTATTCATGAAAACCGGTCGTGAATAGAAAAATAGATTGTGTGTAATCACTAAATATCACAATTTAAACATTTCTTCCCATTTGGTGAAACAAAAAAGTCGCAACTTTTATTCGCTTCGATATTTTTGCCTTCGACTTTATTCTAATAAAACATTTAGCGACGTACCGAGTAAAAAAGTATTTGTTCTGTTTACTTACAGCATACTTCCTGCCAGAGGAAACAACAACTACTAATTTCCCCTTCTTTTATCGATTAAGAAGAAACCAACCGTTAAAAAAATCTGATTAAAATTTGGTAAAAGTTGTAAGGAAACATGCAATTAATCGAATTTGAACATTAAATTATTTAATTAAAACATAGATCACGTTTTAAGATGATAAACTGGAAAACTTTTGCGTGATCTTGTTACCGGAAACCACTATTCTTTCTTTTTTTACTTCATTCTCCAGAAATTTGTAATGCTGTCAACGTAGACTTTCACCGAATCGTATCCATAACGATAACACTGATTACTTACTGGCTTATGTTTCCTTTTCCTTCCTTATCCTTTATTATTACTATTATAACCATTGTAAACAGATTCTCATCAGGAAATATTAATCGAAAAAGTGCGTTATGTGTTTATAAATAATTAAATTATTCTATTTAGTAATCTATTAATCGATATATGCATCGATTATTTTTACAAACTAAATGAATGTAGGGCAATATATTATCGATCCTTCTCATCGCTGCAGCAGAAAATGTAACCAACCCTAAAATTCGCTGAAAGCAGATAATTATACTCAGACACTCGATAATTTCTTCCTTTGAGCGTAAACTTTACATATTTTAGCGTACTGGATATTCTTATCAGGTCTTCATAGAAATTCTTACTATGTGCACTATCCTGTTTTGGCTATTAATCTTACGGAATTCTTAACTTAACATTACAATTTTCTATGCTAGAATGTTCCTAAAATGTACATTTTTTTGGCATTTAGTCATTTATAATCCTAGATATACTGCAGTCATATATTTTACCATTTTCCTGCTTTAACCTTCAATATTATCATTATTTATGTACTGTCTAACTCTCAATAATTTTCTATGCATGATGATCTTGCTGGTTATAAAACTTTGCTTTTCGCACTCAAACAATCCTTTTTCTATTGATAACGTTTGAGATTTTCCTTTTAGTAGCTTATAAACTCTATACTATTCACTCGCTGGCTTTCATGATATTGTTTTAAGTTACTTTTTTTGACATTCTTGTAGACCGTACACTGATCTATACCTGTTAATATCGATTACACCAACAGGATGATCATGCATTTTCGTATTTCTAGGCCATCGAGATGGACATATTCTTTCATCAATATTGGTACGATCATAGGATAATTGTGCCAGAAGGATATGGAGAAGAAAGGATTGTTCTGGATAATAAATGGAGAGACAGTCTGTGGATTCCAGATACATATTTTAAGAATTCCATTAACGGCAACGTTCATAATATAGTTATTCCTTACACGTATCTTGTCCTTTATAACGACAGCAGGTTATTTTTGGCTGCAAGGTAAGTCTCAGCAGCTTCATTAAAGAATGTTTTTGTAGATAAACATGGTCTGAAAACAATGTTTACTAAGAAAATCAGAATATTCTCTATATTATTCAATGCTAACTTAGAGAGGTTTACTATCGCGTTGGCATTACGTATACCATTAAACGTTCGCATAAATCACAACGAATTCTTGACATTACTGTGCACATTTACGTAATTATCTTGAGATTTTATCAATTAAAATATCATACAAACTCTGTCAACTATTTATTTACACGTAAATTAAACTAAAATATATTTATAACTGCATAAATTCGATAAGCAAAGATACGAGTCAAAGTAGTAGCAGCATATTCTCTCTTCTCGGTAGAAGAAAGAATATGCTGCTGTTAAATTAACTTAAGAAGTAAATTTTCTAAATTATTAATCGTACATCAAGAGATACTCTAGGGCTACATTAAAAATATAAGAGGAAAGTAATTGCATGAATATCTGTAATATCTGGCTTAATTTATTAATGCACGTAAAGGATACTTACGTTACTTATAAACGTGATCGAATTATCGTTTTTGTTAAAGATAAAATACCGTAGTACTGATCGAAGATAAAATAACTCAATTAACCTTCCAGATCTACATTAAAATATTTTTCCTTTCGTTATGTGAAATCGTTACAGAAGGCAAGTTTTTTGCATTATTATGTAAATTAATACTAGTAATGGTTCATTATATATCGCATGTTTGCTTACCGAAATTCATTCTCTGGAATTATAGCTATAATAATTTTTATAGATATAAAAAAGTATTGGCAACAGCAAGAATTTTTCTTATTTTTCGGAAGGAATGACATTCCTTCTCAGTTTACGCTTGTCAACTACTCAGAAATATTTTTTAATAAAGTATGAAAACATCGAATTTCAAACCTAAGCACCTTTTTTCGTGTTAAAGAAAATCGATTTTGTTTAGTGCAACATATTAAAATTAATATTTTATAAAAATAAAACGCAAAATCGATTTATTTTCCTTTATAAATGATCGAAAGCAATTCTATACGATATAAGCAAACCATTTATTTATTTTAAAATTTATAATTTAACTCAGTAACTTCTAAATTTCTAGAAATTTGATACAATTCCCAAAAATGTCATCTCTATTCTGAAAATATTAGGAATCCAAAAGCATAAAAGACAGTAATGTTTTATTATTATTTTTTTCTTTGAGAAACTTTACTCTTAATGCGTTAAAGTTAATATTAAAATATTGTATCCCCTTTAGCAATAAATTCTAACGTTATTGGTAATATAATCCCTTCGGTTTTGACATTTTTTTTTTTTTTTTTGGCTAGATATCACTATCACACATAGGACATAAAATTTTATTGACACGATTTAATTCAGAATTTCAATGTGATATAACAAAAAAAATAAAAGTTTGTGATGTTTCTATTGATTAAAAAATTTTTAAGACTTTTATTTCCTTAAAAAATGTATATATATATTTAAAATTTTGTGATATTGTATTCTATTGATTATAATACAGTATTACTTCAAAGAAACAGCGCTGATTATATGTTTCGTTAGGAAATTTTGCAGCGCCGTTTATTATAGCACTGCTTATTTTTTTACTCTCGAAAAATATTCGTAATATGAAAAAAAGATACAAATTTTAAAATCTCTGATAAACACCTCAGGCCCTGTAAATGAGGGACAAAATTCATCCACCGTTTCACCTGCGTGTTATAAGAGGCGACTAAAGGGTGCACTCTTTTTTTTTACTATTAGTTGGCCTGCCACACTTCTGGTAGGATCCTTTCCCTCTTTTCTCACGCTTTCCTTTACTCTTCTCCTTCGTTCTTCAAAGGATTAAACCTCTGAATACACCTTCTCTTTCTATTGTAATAAACACCGCAGTTTATTACTATCACTAACAAATTGTAACTTATGTAGTTTATTTATTTCTTGTGAAATGAAAAAATATCAATGCAACTTTAAAGGTATTTTTGGGAAAATGTTTGAATAACATAAAACAGAAAATATTTTCCATTTTTTCTCGATCTTTAGAATTTTATTTAATGTTATTTCGAATTTTATAGCAAAAATATGCGCAAATATATTGATTTATGTTTAAAGAATTATCAATTTGAAGTAAATATTTTCTAAAATAAATTATTTGTCCTATAGATAATAAATATTTTAACATTTATGAAGATAATATGATAAAAAAAAAACATGATTAAAAAACATTTCATTATTGTGGAGATAATCAATAGGCGATATGTTAATAAAATGTAGAAACATTTCATTTGTCATTCATTGTCTTTGATAACTTTAAATATCTAGCTCTAAATCCTGCATAATATCAGGATTTATACTGAACTAGAGGAGTGACATGTGGCTCCTACATTTACATCATAATCTCTATAATTTACTTGAAGGGATCGTGAGGACAAGGCATGTTTGTCTTGGTAAATAAGTATAATTGACTCCAGATGAGCATATTTCCTGTATTTTTAATCTTTATTTTCCCCTTCACTTAATTGTTACCATGCTGTTGTCTGGTGAAGAGAAAACGGGTTTAAGAATCTCGTCTTCCCTTTGCTCTAGAAGAGACGTAATGAAGAAAGGTAGAGATGAAAGAGAACGAAACCAACGAAGGTGAGTAAAAAAAAAAAAGATAGCATCAGAGGATTATTGAGAGCAGGAGTCTGTGGTTGGACTCTGGGAGTGATGATTACCAGATCTGAGAATAGAATGAATTTGACAAACTTCTCTAGAGAGGTAATTCCCAAAAGCGGAGTGGAGCTTCTGAGGGATTCGGAGTGATCATTTGTAAAAATTTGTTCGTCACTCTCTTTTGGAAAGGGCGTTTTTGCCATTCAATCCTGGCATTCGATTAAATCATTCTTAACCATTATTTCTCCATTCATCATTTTTGCGTTTATAATTCTCTCACTATGCATAAACTTTATAAATAAACTGTATAAAGGGAAGGGAAAATAGGTTATAGTGAGTTAATTTATGGAGGTTCTATTTCAGAAATCAACTATAGATTTTATCTTTACTTTCTGACATTCTTCGCAAACAGTCCTTTCAAACTTTACTCGCATATATAGATTCTACGAACAGAATCAATTATTTCCTGACGTTTAAACAGCTGTTACTCATAATTTACACAAACATTCAATAGTACAATTAATAAAATATTTTTCTTTGTTGTTATAGTTTTTTATGATTTTTATAAATAGAAGAAAGACATCATACTCTTGTTATAAAGATATTAATAGTAGATAAATATATTTTAATAAATTAATATAATAATTCGACTTTCTCCAAGAATTGGATAAAAGCAATATGGAGAATGTCATCTGTTTCTTTGTCTAAAACTCCTTCTTAGAATAGATTATATTTTGAAACCCTTTTAAATTTTCATCAGTAAAATTTGGATCCAATGGAAGCCGATTATTTTTATTTTTCGATATGCTTTATTGTTTATCACACATTTCTCTGAATACAGGATTCAGTAGATCAATATAAATAATTCGGTTACGTTTGCTAAATCAATAATTATTATATAAAGTCTATCTATCAATAAACAAAATATTATGTACTGTATATTGAAGATAAATTTGAATTTTATAAAAATATGTTTAAGTATATATTAGATCATCCCAAAAGTTTGAAAGGATATAAAAGATAAATCAGTTGCTAATTTAATCAAGTATATATTCTTTGTTTGAATCAATAACACTCTTTCAACGTTGTGAAAGCTCTTGTAAAAGTTCATGTTTAGACAAGCTGAGACATATTTGAACAAGTACAATATGAAAAAGACATCATTTTTGGGATGGTCTGATAATATTACAAAGATGATTTGATTAATAATAACAACGTTCCAAACGTTAAATAATATCCATGTTTCTAACTAAATTCTGCATTAATCAAAAATAAAAATCATTTTCTGTTCTAAACTTTAATTTAGATCAAAATTTTCATGCTTTCTTATATACTGTATATAATGAGTTTTATCTTTGTTATTATTGCGATGATTTGTCACAAATATACAATACTTCATGTGATATATAAAATTTTTTTCGTAATTCCTTTACGTATTATAAATTAATTTTAGAATAAACGCGAATAAAATTATATTTCTTTGACGAACTAATAGACATAACTACTATATTTCATTATAGGATGACTATGCAACTATTTTACGAAGATTAGCGGTTTATTTTCCTAAAGAAATCTCTATCATTCCTCTGCATATCTGTAATAGTTTCACACTTCCATTGAACTGATTACAGGATCTGGTTTCGGGAATTTCTCTTTATACAGATCATTTGTTCTGTTATTGATCGATACATCAACATCAATCATCAGCGATCATCAATTTGCTTGGGTTTTTTTTGCTGAGCGTTTCCGTCATGACTCATGAAAATTGATAACATCGGTGGTGATCACATGCACTATTCCTATGTTAATAATAAACGTCAGATCGAATTTATCGTTCATTCTATATAATTATAAAATTTTTTTGTATTTTGTTCTTTTAACAAAATTATTATGATTTTTTTAATAATAAATGTCATTTCGAATGATGTAGTGATGCAATGCCTTAATGTGCTTTTCGTATCGAAATTAAACCAATTTTTCAAGGTTAAAAGTTGAGGATAATGTTATTCACATGCGTGCAGATTTATTATTAATCGATTATTTCGCAGAATAAAATTAAATAGGCAAAGGACATGAAGATAATAAATTGAATTATACTCACGCATACATAGCTTTAAATTAATTATATAGTTACTTTGATTTATAATTAAGAGAAGAACGGGAATAGTTTCTAGATGCCAGCATTATATTAAGCATATAGAAATAAATTGCATGCAATCTAGTCAAAGGTAGATAACGGTGAAGGCATATATATCTTTGTGTAGTTGACAAAAAATTACCATCAAATGAATTTCCTATATCTCTATCTTCCCTATTTAGCTAAATGACGATATAAAAATATGAAAATTTTAGGTATCATCAAGAGAATTTCAGTGAGGAAGATTTTAAGAGCTTAAATGGTGTCGAAAACTCATGCAAACATAATCGAAATGGACTGGAAGTGTTGCGAGTATGTTATGTGGCCTGAAACGGAACTAAAAAGCTTGCGTCTCAGTCATTAAGCTTAACAACATACTACTTGGAACAAAGACATAATTGTACACCCAATTATTAATAATAACAACCTAACTCTTAGTAACCAAATTGTTGCTTCTACACAATAACCATTTGTGTTCCTCTTGAAGCTCCCACGCTGTCTTTGTATGTATGCTAAACAAAGCTTTCTTTCATGTTTAAGTAGCCATTAATGAAACGTATTAAGTAAAATATTCTACATACTATTTTATTAATTTTTCTTATTTATAAATAAGTGTGTTATTATTTCTATAAAACGGAGGTTTTTTTTGCTTTTTATGTTTATAAGTACTTTTAAGGCTCCTTGTTTATTGCAGTTACGACTTTTCTTCTGTTTTATGACGCTTCATTACTGATTTAATGCCGCATAAAAATTCAGAGCAAAAAAAAAACAAAAAATTATATTACAAGGTAATAATTAATCAATGCTCAATTAAAAAAACCAAAGTTCTAAACAGGAAAAGCTGCACTTAAATTTCTGTTTACAGGTTCACTTATTTGTATATTATAAATTTTACTAGCAGCACGTTCAGTGTGAATACAAGATAATAATATTTTACAGTTCAACAATTTCAATTGAAGTTTGAATAATATCTAAAAAATAAACTTTTTTATTTTTTAAAAATATCTAGAAACCTGTTTTGATTAATGACTCCCTGTAATGAGGCACTTCCCAATAAATCATTGTTCAATTTTATATCTAACTACTTGAAAAATCATGTTGAATAGAAAAACTAGGTCTGTATTGATTGCTTTAAATTAGTATAAGACAATATTTTTAATTTATATTATATAGATTAATTTAAAAAAAATACTCTTTCGATATTCTGGTCATCATTACAATATTTCCCGCATTCAATAATTTGAAGGTTAATCAACTGTAGCATGTAACAATGATTGTAAATAAGTTTGCCCTTATTTACAAGTAATTTTACTTGATTAACCTCAATATAACATATCATTTAAAGCAATATTATATCACAGAATGTCTCCGTTTACGACGTATACCCATATATAACGATATCAATCAAATAATAATCACTAAAACAATATGCACTCAAGTTTATCAGACAAATATCATGTAAGGATATGTAAAAAAAACTGGCATTGTTTGTTCTGATTCTGTTTACTTTCTTTGATTAATTATTGAGACATCCAGATACAATCTCACTTTTCGTTCATTGATAATTTCGTAAGGAAAGAATAGAATTTACTAATATAAAAGTGAACTTTTGTCATTCGATAACGATCGTTGGAAACTATTTAATGTCATTGTTATAAAACAGTTGATAAAATTTTAAATTTTTGTTTACTGAATTTTAATTAAGTTGTTCAATATGAATGGCATTACGTTTAGGTTAGGAATAACCTTGAATTGTGGAATGAATTTAGCTTCATATCCTCATGATATTCAAGAATGTGATGTGAAAATTATGAGTCGTAAGTATTTTATATATATTATTTAAATTATATTTCTTTGATAATTAATAATCTTGAATTTTTATTATAATATTCATAAACATACAAAAATTTTTCTCATATAAAAATTCGTGCATATCTCAAGTTATATCAATACAATATATGAATGACCGTGATGCCCACTACTGACTTGGATAAATTATATTTAAATAAAATAAATTTATTGCTTTATTTTTCTCTTAAAGTAGCACAAAATATCTTTAAAAATATTGGAGTAATATAAGTAATTTATGGCTAAAACTTACTCCCTGCTTAACATGCTTAGTGCCATCTAGTGAAGAATAAGCAAAGTTGACTTGTTTTAAAATAATTTATTAATATAGTTAAAATACTATTACCTATAATAATAGCCTGAGGAAAAAGCAATATCTAAATGGCAAGATCCAGATTTGTGTGTGTGTGTATATACTGTATATATTATATTGATTTAACTCCGCTTAGTATCACTGGATGGAAACTCAGTGGCCACAGCATTTCAATGCTAATCACAGACAGCTACAACTTTGGTGGAATCAACAGGACCACACCAGGAATAGAACAAAGATTAAATATTGATAAAGCAAAATTTACAAAACAAAATTAAAGACCCGATATATTTTCCTGCATTCTTCATATTGTATAACTAAATTTATGTTTGACAGGAAGTAATAAAAATTTTATATCAGTATATTTTACATTCCTGTTATGACAATTAATTTATTCCAGTACTACGTCTTTTTGTTTATAATTTACAGCAAACTACTGTAAATTTAGTGGCTTTTCATCTAAAAAAATTAAAATCGAAATTATTAATAAAAATATGTGTCATTAAAATTTTCTGGGGAATCTAGATAGTGTCATCGATATTATTCCTTATCAGTTCGATAAAAGTGAAGTAAAACTCAAAAATAATTAACGAATATTATTTCAGCAAATAAACTGTTAAGTGTGTTATATATTATTACTAATAATATTTAATTTAATTTTTCAAATAAATGAAGAAATTTCTTTTAGAAAAATATAATTATGCACTTTTCCATTTAATTATATGAATTTTTTCTTATAAAATTCTATGTTAGACTAGATTATGTTACCAGATCACTTTTGGGTTATAGTGTACCTAGCAGAGAACATTTTTTGAACACCAAAGTCGGCCGGATTGATTGCATAGAAACGCTTCTGCTTTCCATTCCGAAAGACTGGGTTCGAGTCTCGGGTCTTATCCCTTGGCAATATTTATCATAAAGTCCAGTCTCGGCCCGTCGATTTTCGACTTCCACAATCCGGCTGATTCTCTTGCAGGGTAGGCAGCCTGTGGAAAGGCTTGTTTCGCTCCTCCACTTAATGCTCTTATTGAATGGAAAGTGGCGTCATCTGTTGACAAAAAAAGCCCTCCACAGACTGGCCAACACCATGGGGGTTAACCGGAAGGTTGAAAGATAGGGTTCAATGAGCCGGATCCGGCCTTCCTGAAAAACTGAAGATGGGGAAACCCAGATCCTCCAAGGTGGTAAGCGAATGCTTTGCCATACGGCCAGCTGGGCGGCATAAAATTCTATGTATTTTTCATTATATTTTAAAAATTTTACTTTGATTCATTTTTAAAATAATCTGTTTTCAATTATGGATATGACTAAATTATTTTTTATATCTGTTATTTTATGCCATTTTCATCTTTATATGATAAATATTAATCATCATGTTAAGAGATTGCTGTTAATTAATTACACAGTTATGATATTTTTTCTATATGGTTTTGCGCCGCTTTCCATTCAGTGAGTACTAAGCGGCATGATATTTCCATTCCAACCATGGCCATTCACAGCCGTAGTAAGATCAGCCGTTAGATAGAGGATAAGGTTCAACGAGCCGAGCTTGGACTCTTCCTGAAAAAGTGGTTGTGTTGGACTCGTATATTGAACCTGGATCTGGGGCGGCCATCCGGTCAACAGATTTATGGAATTGGATGGAAAAATAAAAGAATAGATTCCACTAACTAGGTTCTCGAACCCTCACTTTCAAGAATTATTCATGTGATCATCATGTGAAAAGCCAAATTTGATTTTTTCTAACTAAAGCTATCGCTGTTTTCAAACTCTGTAACTAAAGTGCATTTACTTATCGTAATTATAATTTATTCTATTTTTTACTTTTTGCTATTTAATGATTATTAACTGGGCGAGTTATCCCAATGCTCCTAATTAGGTGTTTCGAGCAAAATGGCGGAATTGGATGGATAATTGAAGCATTAGATTAGTTAATTAATTCAATTTCGCCTCTGAATTTTCATTTTGTATATATATAGTGGCGATGATTTCAAAGTCCCACATTTCCTGATTTTCAGGAGTTTAGGTTCGATGTCCATTGAACTCTATCCTTCAGCCTTCCGATTGATCCCATCATGGGTTGATCAGCCTGTGATGGGCTCTAAAAATGGCCGACCACAGATATAGTATCAGATAACTGAAAAATTCGAGCGGTTTTTATATATTTTAGTGTCGTATTTTGAGAAAACTATATAGAATACGTAGACCATAATTTTTATGGTAAGCGAAATTTGTTTCTTTGTTAAGTATGGTAATAGAAAAATTTTTATACCTTAAGGGTGAACAGCGAAAAATTATTAACCATAACTGAAAACCGCACGAACTGTTTTGTTATTTGCTGTATCCCTTGTAAGATACGGCGGTTTAATTCAAAATCTAACTTAGTCTGGCCCATTGATCTCATTCTTCAATCTTCGGGTTAATTTCATCACCGATGATGGAAAGCTTCTGATAGGGGCTCCTACTTTATAATCGGCGATATTGGAAAATGGAGGTAAAAAAAGCTAAATATAATTAAAAACAGAAAGATCATTATATAACCATATTATTACGGTAACAGAGACTTTATATACGTATATTGAATCGATAGTTTTAATCATAATTGCAAATTCTCTACTGTATTTCTACGTATTCTAAGAAATACTTCTCTCTCTCTTAAAATTGCTATATTATATCCATCTGTAAACATTGGACATGGTGTAATAATGAGCCATTCTATGTTGACTGGATGCTACGATGGAAACTTGCTATGCTTCTATCCTAGAGGACTGGGTTCAATTCCCAGGTCCTCACTCCAGTTTTGTTCAGGAGTCTAGACTCGTGTCATTGTACCCCATCCAACTGACAGCTGATCTCATCAAAATTGTGGGAGGTCTGTATTGGGCCCTATTGCTTAATATCTATCGAATGGAAGTGATGTTAAATCATAAAGAAATACTGTATGAGCTATTCGACATTATAATATTTTAATGTGTTTTTGTTTTAATTACCATTCATTTCCATGGTTAAATGGCAGGAATCCATAATAAACTTCTCATTCCCGTGATAAATTGATCAATTAGGCGAGGGATGAGGATGGATCGTCCCTGGATTCCTCTGAAAATTTTAGATATATGCCAGAATTGATTGTGGTTTATCCTGGTGGAAGAGAAATGCTATATTACGCAGCCTTCTAATGATTGTCCATAAAAAGACATCATGCCAGTTTAGCCTATATATTTAATTCTACTTTAAATAATTTTGGAGGGTTGTAAGCATACGTTTTACTTAATTCACAGATTATAAAGTAATTGCCATCTATTATGTAGCTTTTAAATAAAATACTGAACGAATAAATATAATTTAAAAATGCTTCATCATTTTATTTCCTCTAACATATTTTTAATAATATATCTAATCATTATAATCTATCTTCAATTTGTTTTTTAGTCCTGTATCCAGTGAAAACAGTGATCCTTGAATGGAAACAATTCCAAGTCACTAAAAACATCTTCTTGGCACAATTCCACGTTATAGATAACTCATTTAAAGCATGCAACAAAACTTATGACATAGGTGAGTATTTTCTCTTCATTCCATAGTTGTATACCTTAAAATATTTTAAAAACTAAAACAAGTAACTATACTAGTCAAAGTTTAAATCGCAACAACAACGTTAAAATATAATGATTAAAAACAGAACATCATATACAAGTAACAATAATTAAAGACCTTGTATAAAGAACTCAACTGAAGCAATACGAAAAAGTGGCTACAGGAAATTCTCTTATTTTTAGCCTGTTTATCATTATTTTAACTTTTATTATTTGTACAGGTGTTTAATTAAATTCTTTCGCTTTGTTTATTAACTGACAGGACGTGTAAAAAATGCAATCTTATGAAATAACTGATAAGATTGCAATTTGCTTCAGATGTTTATTGCGTTCATGAATTGTCATCTTACACAAAAATTGATTTTTCAGGAACATTCTCCTGCCTCGAGGGAAAAATAAAACTGCAGAGAAGACTTGGTTATTACTTAATCAATCGTTTCGCACCGAGTATTCTTATCGTCGTAATGTCTTTCGTGACGTTCTGGATTCCCGCTACGGCTTATCCTGCTAGAGTAACACTAGGCGTTACTTCACTTTTGACCATTGTAACTCAACAGTACCATAATACCAAATTCTCAGTTTCTTACGTGATAGCACTCAATGTTTGGATGCTAAGCTGTATAGCTTTCGTATTTTTCAGTCTACTAGAATACGCTCTGGTTATTTCTTTCTTGGACAAACAGCGAGCGGTCAAGGTGAGTATAAAATTCGTTTTCCTTTATTTTTTTGAGATACTTAATATCGCATTTTTCAAACAGGAAGATAACGCAGTAGCTGTTAAACAAGAAATCAACAATCGGAGACCTTGGAACGGAACCATCGTGCAGATCAGCCACGCAAAACTGGATAAATTTTGCAGAGTCGTGTTTCCATCTCTGTTTGTGCTCAACTGTTTCGTTTACTGGTTGGTATACGCCAAATAAACTAAAAAAAAAAAAAAAAAAAGGAAAAATCTGCAAAAGTTTCCGTTATATAACATCTGTTCCGATTTCACGAATTTTCCGTCCATTTTTCTACAAACAGTTAACGTGACGAATGAGTGTAAATCACACGAATAACGTCACATTATCTTTGAATGCACGATACGTGTACAATTATATTTATCATGTAAATTATGTTTTATAACTTTTCCCATTTAATAACTTGGTTGAATCAATAGTTATGCATTCGTTTTTCCGGACGAAAGTATACATTATATTATTTAATTTTATTAAGTACAAGTGAGGTTTTTTTTTAATTGATGAACTTATACATCATAATTTATTAAACGTGTTTTGTTATGTCAGTGTGTATATCAATGTAAGTGATATCCAGCTCAAATTTTTAATAGTTGTTATCACTTAAGAAAGTTCTTAAACTATTTAAGAAGTGTTGTACAAATAATCAGCATATCTGAATTCTGAAAAACTGCATCTCCTGGTGGAGTTGCAGATGCACTCTCTTTCTCTCTAAAATAAGTTTTCTGTGCCATAAATTAAAGGAACTTTAACTATAGTGATAAATCATGCCAAAAATTGTATTTTCAGCACTTATTTAGAGATGAATTTGACTTCAGATGTCATAAATAATTAATTTTTAAACAAAAAAAATCAAAGCATTTCAAGCTTTGCCTCCTGAAGATGATCTAAAATGGATTGAATAAGTGGATGTTTGTCAAATTTTCCTGCAGCTTTAGGAATTATTATTTATCATCATTTTTTAAATATTTTTCTCATTAAAAATTTCTTAGACTGTTTAAAAAAAATTGAAAATACTTTCCTCATTGTTGCTCAATAATTATGAACTGTGATTTTAAAATTCTACAAGGTTCCTCTTGACTAAAAAAATAACATAAAATAAATATTTCTGTATATTTTAATGTTTAAAATATTTCTCTACTGTTAAATCATATTTTAATGTTCACATTTATCATTAAAAAAAAAAAAAAATATGTAAATAACAAAATCATGTCTGGTGCACATGAAACCACTGCTTCTGCCAAAAAAAATTAATTATTAAAATATTATTGCACTAGTTGTGTTTGCATGTTGACATTTTATGTGTATAGTAAGAATAAATAAATATTTAAATGTCTCATTCTGTGGTATGCATTGTTTTAACTATATATATAGTTTGGCATTGGCAGAAACCAAGTTACAAAGATGAACATTATAAGTAGTAATTATTGTATTTACCTGTTTATAAGTGAACGTTAAGTCCTTTGTATAAATCCAGGACAGATGTCAAATGGTTAAGATGTTTCAAAAATATTTCTGTCCTCAAATGACCCAGGAAAGACATAAATGACACAGATCATCATCTGATAGAGTCTAAGGTCAGTTATTCTTGAATGGTTTTTAAGTGATGTTCCATTTTAACAAGAGATCTTACTAAACAGAAAATGCAACTCTGCAAAAGAAAATTTGGTTCTTTTATTAAAATAATAAACATACTCGATTAAAAATATATAAAGATACCTAAAAGTATTTATTGATAAATATATTTAAGAAGAGTTTGAAAATTCATAAAACATAATTATATTCCTGGAAGAGAAATATTTTTAAATCATTTTTTTTTTTTAATCTTCTTGTATCCCATCATTATATAAGTAATATAAAATAGTAAATTATTTACTGTTAAAGGTTGACTGACCTTGGTTAACACGCACTTCTCCACTTCTCCACGAATCAGAAAGTGGATTAACGAGTTTTCTACTTAGTCCCGACTTCATTTTGCTCACAGAATTGTAAGGAAGAAGACCGATCGAGTTGGAAAGCCGTTCGAAGGGTGAGAAACTAACAGTAAGAAGCAACAACAAGGGGAAAAAACGCTCCACATGAAGTTGTTCAGGTTGGTAGAGTTTTGATATGGAAGACGAAACTGAAACCGCTTTTTTTATTTAGTTTTAACATTTTTTTATATTAAGATCTAACACAAAATGTGCTTTTTTTGCTAATTTAAATGCCTCGTTTAATCCTTAACTGTGCCTGTTAGTAAAGCCTACGCCTAATAACTCGCTAATAGGACAATAAAAAATATATTTAGGAAGTTATCCGGTACCAGTTATATGTGGGAGTTATGACAACACAAACGGAGGCGTTTCCTTTATCCCAAGTACATATAGATTTATATAATTTAAGAAGGAATAACTGTCAAAACTGGAGTAAAATTAACTAAAAACTATCGTGAAGAGTTTTCTTGCCATTTCACTAGTAGAAGGATTAGTGAAATAGCAAAAAATCGCGTTACTGATGTATATTCGTCCTTCTTGATTATCAGTACCAAGTAGTAGAATCACACGAAGGACATAAAAAAACAGGGTGTGGTGAGAATGCTTTCATCCACCTCTATATGCACTCATTTCTGTACATCTTAAAATTCTCCTGAAACCTGTTCGTGCAGCTGAATTTTAAATAATCGATATATATGTCTTATTGAGGTTAAACATTTTACCATTCGAATTTTTAATGAACTGTTTGCACAATTTATCATAAAAACTGATGAACTTTTACCGATAAAAACAGTTACGAGGTATAATTTCGAACTACCGCTGACTGTTTGCTTAACTCACTCTACTTGTATGAAGGGTTTTCGGAGTTTGTCGACCTCGATTTTCAGGTGGAAGTCATCGATATTTTAAAAAATCCAGTTCGTTTTCTATCATATCCTCAAGCTCTTAACTAATTTTTTTAAGAAATTAAGACCACTGAACCTATTTTAAATGCATTAATTGCACAACTACCTTAAGGTTCTGATGTGTTTTATAGGACAGGAAATGATTAAATATCTCAACCCCGAAAGTTGTTATTATTATTCTATCAAGGTTTTGATTTTTATTATATGACCACCTACCTATTTTGGGTTTTTCTAGCTTCCACTTTTTTTTTTTTAAGGTTAAAAGAAACCAGTTCTTTCTAGTGAGTTAAAATGTAAATTTTTGTTTCTCTTTCTCAAGGTAACAAATTCATTCTACGAAAAGGACGTACGACGGATGACAAATGAAAATTAGCGAGTTATCTTTATACCGAATCACATATTTGTGAAAACCAGTTTTTGTTTTCACTACACTTTTTAGTGTGTTTACTGATCCTTGCACGTTTTGATTAGATCTTTCATTGAACAGCAGTAATCAAACTACGACTTGGGTGCTAGTGTCCAAAACAGTGTTGATAATGGAATAGAATTACGTTGGCAAGCTTCCTTAAAATGCATTAAGGATTAACAATAGTGTGTTGAAGCAAAACAACACAGCAAAGGATCTAAAATAACAGAAAGTATAGTACCAATATATTATGCTATTTAAAGCAATGTTTATTCAGCATATATGCCAGTAATCTTGAGATAGAAAAGTGATAAACCATAAAAGAAATTACGTGAAAATTTAATTTTATGTGGCAAAAATTAAAATAATAATTAGCGTTAGTTGTATATAAATGTGTAAATTTGTACCCCAAATGGCTCTGTTTGGTTTAAACATTGATTTTGAACTCCTAACTAGTATTTTTCTTGCACTTGATGCTTCTGATAGATTTTTTTGTAAGTTACTTGTTTCTTTTACGTAAATGCAAAATAGGCATTTTATGGCTCTTGCTAATTAAAGGCAATGCTTGCTTGCGCTTGATTTTCTTGCCGGAAGAGCAAGTACAAGGAAGAATCCATATTTAAAAACAAAATAGGAAATAGAACATGCATTTTAAACAAAATAAAAGCAATAGTTAAAATGTTAATTGTCGGATGCGTTCACGCTTTCTGAATTCGAAAGTCAAAGGAACAGACGTTATTTTTTTTTACAAAAGAACCAAAGAAAGTAAAAAAGATTTAGGACAATTTGAGCGTTTGACTGATTCCAACGTGATGAATGAGAGATGAATTAAATATGTGATTTGAAAGTTCCGCATGTCGCTTATTCAACGGAGGATGTCAGAAATATCTTTTTACGCTATTTAAACAAAAATTTGATGTTCTTTGAACTTTGTTAAGAATTTAGCTAGTTCAAGCCTCGTTTAACAATAGTCCTTTTTAAATCTGTTCCAAACAAACACTGTTAAGATGCGCTTGTTAAAAGCTCGACTTTCATAACTTTTTTTCTTTTAGAGATGAAACTGGGACGAATAATGCTTATTAAATTCACGTTTAAACTTGTCTGATGAGTTATAAAATGGAATGTTGTTAATGTCATGCCCTTTTGAATGACTGCATGACACGAGCGGAACTACAAACTAGGACATAAGTTGTTCGACCCCCGATCAGATACCATAAACCACTTGTCAGATGTGGTTAAATGTTTTAGTTATAAGTTAAAATATCGTTTTTTATATAACTTAAATATCTGCGTTTTATTTTGCGTAACAGGTTAGATAAGATCGGTTAATTAAATTACTACCTTTTATTTGTGTTTTAGCTGAAAAAAATAAACATTCGTAAATCGTCATGGATAGATACCACTGGGGAACGTATCCCGGGCGTCCTATGGACCATGGAGAATCCAGAACACCCATGGCTTGGCATTACAGAGATAGAACGCATCCACACTGGGATTACAGACCTTCATCTCCTTCCTTAAGTTCCACCTCGACCGATTTTCAGGACAAAGCCCCGATAATGCAAGATCGCAGATTCAGAAACACTACACTTAGATCGACAAGAAGTGTTCCTGCTCTGAATTTAATACAAGAAACGTGTCCGGTTCATTCTCAGCTTCCTCATCCTTCAGGCGAGAATCTGAGGAGATATGGATCGATGTACGACATCAGAGCACCTCCATATTATTCTGACGAAGCCGATGTATCACAGAATCTGGAAAAGAAATCATTTCACGGATCTATGCCTTCTATACCCCGTTTTCCTCAACATCCTCATCTACCTCCTCATTTTATACCTCCCATGCCACGTCCCTATCCTTACATGTATCATCCAATGGGACCAGATCCATTTTCCTATAGGATGTTTCCTCCTGTATTAAATTCTAAGGATCCTAATGATTCTTATAAAATTTTTATGCCAGGATTTATTCCCAAGAATGTTTCTGATCCATATAGTATGGATCAAGTGTGTTGCAAAGGACATCTCATAGTATTATGGGTTATACTCGGTGTTGTTACAATAGGAGTCATATTAGGTATTGTGCTGGGAGTGATGCTAACATAAAATTTGTAAAATTCATAAAATTATCTGTAAACTTTTATTAAAATTTATTTTTTAAAGAAACTCATGTCTTTTTTTTAGTATAAATATTTTTAATAAAAACATTTTTCATTAAAAATTAAATTATGTCAATGAACAGATAGCAATCACATTTAGATATTTAGATGTACAGTTAGTTTAGATAAGTTAAAATTAGGATAAGATATTTATACTTTTTAAAATATATATATCAATTCAGTTATATATTTTTTTCTTAACAACATATATATTTTGGAACAGTTATGATTTTACACTTTTGAATAATTTTAAGTATTAAAAAGTTCATAATATAAATCAATAAATATCATCATATTTATAGCTTAATCAAAAAGTACATATCAGTCATAGTTATTATTCATTAAATGATAACTTTTATATAAATTTTTTACATTTGAAATATTTCTAAAATGACAAATATTTAAAATCTTATGATAATTATAGGTTTACAAAGACATTAAATAACCTAAGTGTCATCTATTGCTAGAATTTTCATTATATCTATCAAATATTTCCTATTTTCAACATTTTGTTTTTAAAACATATTACACAAGTGTATTAATGCAAAAAAAAATAAAAAAATTTCTTATCTACATAAAATTTAATATTAAATACACACATTTCATGATTAAAAAAATGAATGATACAAAAATTAGTTTATGAGAAAATTTTCCTGAGTTTAATAAGTCACAAATGAGTTCATTATACCAATTAACAAAAACAATTGTACCAATTCTTGGAATATACAAAATTTAAATGTTTGTTTATTTTTAACAATAAAATAAGAAAACATTTAAAATTAAAAAGAAACTTTTCTTAAATTGTAATCAATTTTTATTTTTATTTCATTAACTGTACATTATTTATACAAGTTAAATAAAGATATATACTTTTTTTTTTATTCAATAATCATAAAATTATTCACTTTTGTTAGTGATTGCTCCATCTTGATGACTTGCCAAACCACAGATTTCATTTTCAATGCTCTTTAGAGCCCAATGATGTTCACATATTTCTAATGCTTCCCATTCAGCCTGATAAATACAATGAATAAATAAAATTTTTTATTCATAAATGCATAAATAAAAAATTGTAACTTTATCAATATATTAGTAATTAATCATAGTTGTTCACTTATTAAAAATATAGCATTTTTTCTTATAACAATGTCATTAAGTATATCAAAGCTAATTAATTTTAGTTTTTAAATCTCTCATAAACATTTCATAATTATTTGTTTTTATAAAATATATTCAGAAAATCACCTTGAATGCCTGTTTTGGATCTGGTGGCATGGCCATGGCAGCTCCAGACATTTGGTCCTGCATGGCACGAGTCTGATCAGCAGCTGATATAAAAATTGTTATTAATACAACCACCAAAAAAAATTTATCAAAAATAATATAAAAGTCTTATATTAAAAACAGAATCAGTCATTTCTTATCATCATATAAAACATAATAATTAACTTTTAGATTTTTAAATTAAAATTTACAAAAGATAATTTTTTCTTAAATTAAAAAACTATTCTGATCATATCATAGAAAACTAATTCATTTTATTAAAATATTAAATATTTTCAAACATGAAAAAATTGCTGTAAATAAAGAAATAATGAAAAGTGACAAAAACTGAATTTTTTCATATCTGCCAAAAATTATATTGATGCAAATTACTACATTTTAGGTGAAATGAAGGATAAAATAATATTTCTGTTATCACAAACTATTATTGTTAAAACAATTTTTTTTTAAATCTATCAGTAACTAGTGACTGGTAGAGAAAAAAATGTCATGGAAAAATAGGCAAATCATATTAAGAAAATTACTTATTGCAAACATTTTCTTAATTTAAATGCTTAAATATACTTCAAAATAATGTTACTTTTTACTATAAACAGCATATATAGTAAATCCTGAAGTTACATCATAAATCAAATTTGATATAAATCAGATGACTGAAATATTACATAGTCTTCCTAAATTGATAATTGTTACACAAATACTAATAAATAACAAAGCAATTTTTCGCAGTGCAAAACTAAGTTTTCAGATAAAATTTATTATATATAAATTTCAATAATAAATTCCATAATATATGGTAATTCAATATAAAATATGCAGTTCTGTGTTGTTTCAATATATAGTAATCATATGTTATGAGCCATGAGAGTAATAGATATTAAATGTTAATTTTTATTATAAATGACTTTAAACTGAAAGCATGTAATAAATATAAAAATGGCAGATGATTGAGCAGTTAGTAAGATATTTTTAAACCTCTAATGATGAAAGTTACTCTCATTATGAACATCGGTGGTAATCAATTTAAATATGAGTTTATGATTTATGTGTGTCTATTAAGTGTCACAGTAGAGTTAGTGAATATGCATTATATATTTTCCAACTTTAGAAAAAAGATCTCATCACTTTGCACTTTTTACAAGGATTGAATGACTTAATAATCCTATAATTGTAATCTAATTATGCTACCCAAACTAAGTAAGTATAGAAGCATTATCATGTATTGCCATCCTTTTTTTTTTTTAACTGATTGATTGATATTTTTTAGTAATGTTCATCTCAATAAACACTGTCACAAACATCAATGGATCAGTTAATATATAATGATCCACTGATCACTATATTTATTAAAAATCTGATTAATAATTTAGAGAATTGATTATAACTATATTATTTTGAATTATAATATTGCAAATAAAAAAAAAATATTAAAAATTAAAATCAATTTATAGAAAATATTAAATTAATAAGAAAAATATTTTGTTTAAAAATTTCAATATTCAGTTTGAAATACTGGGATAACTTATATGCAGAATGAATTTATATCCAAGAAAACTAATTCATGGATTATGTGAATATATTAAATTAATATTCTATATATTATATATATATATGTTTTACAAAAAATGCAAACAACAATAATTTATTAAATCAAAAATTACACATTGTCATATTATATGATAGTTTGTGTGGCATTTCATACATATATTGAATCAATTTTATCAAACTGTTGATTCAACATGTATACTGCATATTAGTATATATTAAATTGATTCTAAAATTCATTCTAAATATGATGAAAACAGATCATTTTAAGAAAGAATCTGCTTGTTAACATGCTTGTTCAATCAAGTTTATTATTTTAAAGGTTATAAACAAAATTAAATATTAGTAATACATCAATACCCATGACCTACTTACAAGTTTGATTTATAGGATAGTATTATTACAATATTTCAAATAAACAGGTGGGCATCAATTTCCTTTCTGAAATAATTTTGATAGAATGTCATTGGGAATATATTCACAAATTTGACTGGGTGTGATTAAAATGTTTATAAATATCTTCAATTCAAAATATATATATTATGAAGAAAATATATTACCATTGATTTCTGTATGAATGGGATAATCAAATGTATCTAACACCAAAGAATAAAAAAAAATTATTCCATTTAGAAACAACAAATTCAAAAGAATGTATCACATTCTGATTTATTGGCTAACTCAAAAATCTACTTATATCCAATGCATATCAAGTTCAGTTTGACAAAAATATTTGTGAAAGCAATAAGTAAATCAAGAAAAGAGTCAATTTAAGATTAAAATTTTCCAAGATATATGAGGCCAAAATAAAAAGAAAGAATTTTCAAGTTTTCAAATTAAACAACTATTTGAGGATCATGATTTTATTATAAAATTAAATGCTACAAAAATAAGAACCTGAAAGGTATTTAAAAGTATCTCTAGAAACATTCTACACAATATAAAGATGAAAAAAATCATTGTGAATTGTACAACAATTAATTTCATTATAAATGCTATCGGGTAAACCTCATTTAAACTTCAATTCCTGCATTCCTATTTGCATTTTATTTCTGAAAACATGGGAACCATTTCCAATAAACATGACTACAGATTCCATGAAGACAATTCCCAAAGAGAAGAGAAATACCAAGGAAAATGGAATCCAAATATATTAATAGACTAATGCTGGATTGTTTTAAAGAGAAAGGCCAGCAATGGAATATAAAACAAGCTTTTTATGATGAATATTTTTTTACTTAGAATACTGCTTATAAAGACAATGTTCATTATTTGATCTTGTTTATTATAATTTTAAGAAATACAATAATTTCTTTACTAATTTACTAATATAGTAATTTATATATATTTTTTAATTAAATCCTTTCTCCCTTAATAGTGATGGTAAAGTAAATGGTTATTATATTCAGATTCAACAAAATCAATTCATCTTAAATTAATTTTTCTGAATCTAATTGTAAGAATCACCCTGAATTTTAACAGGAAAAATGTTTTTTGTCAATGAGTGATATCAGTATAATAGGAAAGAAAAACTATTTTGTACAATTTAATATTATTTATTTCTTTCACTGGGGGAAAAAGATACAACATATGTGCTAATACTATATTTTTGTATAGATGTTTGTATTATCTATATAAAACATAAAAATAATAATATTGTGTGTTATATAAATTAATAATATTAAAAAGCATATTATTTATGCATTATATTAATATTTAACAACTAACAAAAATCTTATGTGCATTTTATAAAATACAGTATATATATGTTATGGTAAAAATAATTAATTGGTGATTATGCATAATCACCAATCTTAGTAAGTTTGATAAATTTCAGTAAATTTTCTCACTTTTACTAGCAATTATGTATAATTCCCAAAGAAATTTGGTAAGTTTGTTAAATATTGCTGAGTATATGGAAAAATGGGGTAAAATTGGATACCTTCCCTTTGAATTCACATATTTTTTGTATTTGAACAGAAAAACTTTCAAAATTATGTTATCAGGAACTATTGGTAGCCTAATAGGTATTAACCAATGATGTTAACCTATCAGGAACTATTGGTTTTTATGTCAAAAATGTATTTATTACTTAAGTAGATTTTTTTTTAAAAAACTGCAAATACCTGATTTTGCCTCAAAGGTGGAGTAAAACTGGTAACTGTTTGAATATATGTACAGTCAGTTTCAAAAAGTTGTTTACCTGCTTCACATGGATTGAGCTTACAGGAAGTTGATTGATTATAAAGTCTATCAATTTGATCCTGCATCATGGAGCTAAAAATGGATGTGTCTGTTCTGACTAAGAATGGGAGTGAGGTATACGATGGGTTGATTACAGTGGTCTGGACTGAAAAGATTAATTGCTGCTCATTATTTCAAGCAAGGCAGACTTTATAATTGAGTAAATAGATAACAAGCTTTAATATCAATTTTTAAATTTTGAATATTGGTAATTATGAGTATATTTACAGATTTTTTAACTTCTAATATGCTAATAGCTATACCATATTTGTTTGCCACCATATATTATATATAAATTATATATAGAATTTTTTATATATTCCTGTTGAGGATAAGAATGAAATTCTATTTCCATAAATGTGATTTTTTTCAAGTTTAAACTGAAAAAATGATTTCATATCAAGAATGGCAAACAATATTTTATGAATTATATTAGATTTAGAAGTAGTGTATGTATATATATATTTGAAAGAAAATTATTTTGGTAAATCTGAAGCAATTGCATATTTATGTATGATTATTTCATGATAAACATTCACTGATATAATTAATAAAGTATTTCATAAAAAATGACTTTTTAAAATGAATTTATGTAGAAATTAAGATTTAGCATTTGTATGTTTACAAATCAAGTGCAATTGTTTTATAATGTTTTGAATGAAAATAATAATAATATACAAGTGAAAGATATAAAACTATGTTTATTAAATTAAATAGACATAATACATAAATATGTAACTATTGAAGTCTGTTATACTTTGTCTTTTTATTGAACTTCCAGAAAGACTTTGTGGAATTAATATAAACTAAACCAAATCAACATAAATCCAACTCAATAACACAAATATAACTCTTACTAGAAAAAGTAGTAGAAAACTAAAACAGCCATAATAATGCAAAATTCATTTTGACACTCATGTTCAATTTTTATGTTGTCTTTAAAAACAGGCAATAAAGTTGTTAAAGTTGTCATGGAAATGAAATATAGTTTGGTTTTTATCATTCGGTCAATTAACAGATATTAAACACTTTATCAATGAGAATCATTTGGAACAGTTTTTAATTTTATTACAAATGCAGAAAGTAGTATATATTTTCAAATAAAACAATAAAATAAAATACTTCCCTTAGTCGGCTATTATGTTATTACCAGTGCTTTGCTTAGTGCTTTGACAACTTGTCTCTTAATTATTCATGTAGTTACAACTATATAATGCTGCATTTTGCCTAAGTTATTAATAACATATATTAATTTGTAAATAATAAATTAAAACTCAGATAAAATGATTGAACATTTGTCATTAAGCCTACCTAAATATATAAAAAATAAATGGAATCCTCAAAGCCCTGCATACTCAAATTCTCGAATAAACCAGTTAAGCTCACTAGTTTGTAAGTATTATAAGGAAACTGAACATTTCTGCCTAAGTGAATACCTTTTTGTAACCGACTGTACTTATCCACATTTTCAAAATTTTTATTTACAAAAATTAAGAAAACACTAGGTTTTTTATTTTAGCAATAAAATTCACATATAGAATATGTCATCTTCCAACAATTGGAAAAACAAGCACTATTAGCAATTACAACAGTAAACTTTATTCTTGTATAACGTTTTCAGACCTGCAGACAGATCCCTCTTCAGTACCATAGTATATCTACTACATATGCAAATTACACATAAAGAATAGAACATATTTCAAATAACATTCCTATATGTTACAATTCTTAACATTCTTTAGAAACTTAAAATCTTTTAAATTTTGAAATTTTAAAACACCCATAAAGATGCTTAGTAAAAAAATTTGAAAACATTATTTATAATTATAACACTAAGCTAGCTATACCTCACAACACCCTAACCACTACCATCATCAACGGACGCACACTTACTTACATACCTAACAAAAATAAAAAATAAAATACACAACACTGGCAACGTCTGCCATAAGTTATTCATGACATTACATTAACATAAAGCTACATACATAGTGTCAACCACCCATAATAACAAGTCCATCTATTCCGCAAGTGCCATCTACAATGCATGGCTTGCACACCACTTCCAGGAAGGTGGCAGCACTACCAGATCATTATTGTTAATGATATCATGGGTGACCTTCCTTTTCTCAATCTCTATGCTTTCTACCGTACTAACACCTCTAGGGTCCTGCACTGTTTTTATCACCCTGGCCTTATCTGGATATAAAATGGGATATTATATTTTAAGTTTCTAAAGAATGTTAAGAATTGTAACATATAGGAATGTTATTTGAAATTTGTTCTATACTTTATGTGTAATTTGCATATGTAATTGATATACTATGATACTGAAGAGGGACCGGTCTGCAGGTTCGAAAACATTATACAACAATAAAATTTACTGTTGTATTTGCTAGTAGTGCTTGTTTTTCCAATTGTTGAATTAAGAGCAAGTCATTTCTAACTATATGTCATCTTCCTCTGTATTTGAACAAGCCTCATGGGCCCACCTTTATACATGCAACACTTGATCTAGCCTTCAATTTGGAATGTGCTTATAGTTCATTACAAAATATGTATGCTTCAGTATTTTCCTCCTCCTCTGAGGACAATTCTATATTTTCAATGTTTTGTTTCACTTTTCTTAATCTCTATTTTCTTTTTGCCCTTTCTTTCACTTTTATGCTTTCCCCTTTTGTGTCACTGACTTTTTTGGTTTAAAAAGTCTTCATTTAGAAACCTCCTTATCTTTTTTCTGGGTATACTGAGTGCTGAGGTATGGCTACTATCCAGTTTTGCCTCACTACAACATACTTTAATAAAAATATCATATCTACATTCAGTGATGCAGTAAAATATTTCTTGAAATTAATGAATACAGAGGTATACTTATCAATAACGATTCTTCATGTATATGGCATTACAGAGTGTTATATGTTAACAGGGCTCGACAAACCCGGTAGCCAAGTAGCCAATTGCTACCAGAATTTCCGTTTTGGCTACTGCTTACAAACAGGTGGTAGCTATTTGGCTACCGGCTAATGCAAACAGCTGATTCTAGGGACTCCGATATTGTAAAGAAGGCCGTAGTCCTAATTATATTTAAAATCTGAACCTTTAGGACAAATTTCTTCCCTGTATGCTTTAAATTTATCACAATATTGTTTAATGTTTATATTATGATAGCCGAGCGCCTAAACGAATCGCTTTGTTTACATTTCGATCCCGACCTCCATGTTTTCTCCAAACTCTCTCTTATTGGCTGCCGGATTTCGTCTTCCGTAGCCGTCAAAATATACTTAAATATATTCATTTAAAAAAAGATGATAAAATATATGCATATAATTTGATAAATTTCCTTTCAAAAAAATAAAACAATGAGGTTTACTCTTACAAGGAAATTAACTTATTTGATTGTGTTGCATTGGCGAAAACGCACTAGACTTCTTTTTGAGGTAAACAAATTCGGTCAGTCACCTCCTTGAATAAGCCTAAATGCCGTTTTCCGACGAAATTATTTTTATCAGAAGGATTTATTCCCTTTCAATAACATTTTCTCTGTAGGCTTTTCATATATAACTATAGGTTTACATTTAATAAAAACGTATTTTCCAATGGTGCCC
>WUQG02435207.1:0-14009 GCA_011317285.2 Androctonus mauritanicus
GGTTAGTGAGTGTGGCGGCCGATTTCTGTTCCTCTCCGCATTCCGACGGTTGAGGTGTTTGCTGCTGTTGCTGCTGCTGCTGCTGCGGTGCAGGTGGAGGAGGAGGCTGGGGACCACGAGTGCTGCTGGGTGATGCACTAGCTGATGTTACGGGTGTGGCTGCACTGCCGTTGGTTTGAGTCTGTGCTTTCGGTTGAGCTGCCTGTCGAGTGGCTTCCTTCACCTCCTGAAACTTCTCGATGAACTGCAAGAGAAGAAAAAGCAAAGGCATCCATTAATGTCTTCGCCCAAAACATATCATTTTGTCATATCATTCTACTAGCGTGATAAATATAACCTTGTTACTTCAGTTGCCATTTCTACACACGCGAGAATGCTATATCTACGAGATTCTGGTTACAGCCTACATCATAAGAAAGTGATTAAAGCGTAATTTTTAATTTTTCCCTTCGTCACGCTGGTGGATTACAAAAATTACATCAAAAATCTACACGTACGAGATGGAAAAAAAAAAAATCTTTCCGATTAAAACTTTTTAATCGGCGACAATTTATTAATTAATCGCCAAACAATTTTATAACTCCAAATCAAATTTAGACACACGCGAACAAGTTTAATATCTCGCAAAACCAATTAAAAATGCCAAATAGGAAAATTAAGAAAAGGAAAAAAAAAATAAAATTAGAAAAATCTCTACTTTATAAACTCTCCTCCGAAAATAACGTAATTCTTAATTCTTTTTTTTTATTATTTTTGATTTATTGCGAGCATTAACAAGAGAGCTTCCATTAAATTTGTATGAAAGTATAATTTATTTGTAGAATTTAGTAAACGATCCGTAAAACCCGTTCCAAACTTTGGAGAAGTATTATTATTATCTAGTCCAAATCAAATTTTTAAAAAGTGGCGATCAAAACTTCTTAAAGAAAAAAAAAACGATGTTAGAATAACAAAAAGATGGCTTCCGCGATTTTTCCGTCGTCTTTAGCGTGACAATTTATATTAATAATTCAGCCAACTGAAGAACATTTTCCAGAATTAACTTCTGCAGATAAGATTATTAAATTGAAAAAGATAAAATTATTATTATTATATCTGGCTACTCTTTTATTCCAAGGAACAGATTTATCATCGGTAATGTATCCAACTCTATTTTTATAATAAAATTTTTAAAAATATAAATTAAAACATTACAATCCTACATTGATGTTTGCTTTAAACAAGTGAAGTGCTGGAGCAAGAGGAGAAATAACTATAATCTACATTTCTTGTTTTATAATACATAAAACTATTTTTTGACATATTCTGCCTACAAAACATAAAATTTTATATTCTATCTCTTAAGAAATTTACTAACTTCATACACTATACTTACTTAATACTTCAACTTTTAAAAATAAAATTATAAACACATATCTTTCTTTGCATATCAAGAAATTATCTTATTAAATGTGTTATCTCTTTAGCTAACATGATATTTAAAACAAAAATAGTAATAAAATTCTGTTAATATAGTTAACAAAGTTGGTTATGTTTCAACAAAAATTCACTGAGATCGAGATCGATAATTTTTGCTTTTTGTATTAATTATTAATACAAAAAGCAAACAAATCTACGTGCAACTATCAGTCCAGTTACATAGCAAAATATTTTAAAAATTTAAAGCATTCTTAGCACACGGCACACGAAAACAAGATTTAATCTGATTTTTTTTTTCCCCTAATGCTAAACGTGATATCATCTTGAGGAAGTTTTATTATTCGACTGGTAAAAAAAATATTGTTTAAAACTTGATGATAATTAAATCAACTAAAGAAATTATCACCAGCAGCAATAAAGTTTGTTAACGCTTAAAGATTTCGTAACGTTAAAAAAAAAAAAAATTTTTTTTTTGTACGTTTGCAAACAAAATTTGAGATTTGCAAAATTCTGATAATCGAGTAAGTGTAAAATTAAATATAAATTATTATTATTATCGATAAAAAAACAGTTAAAAAATGTGGAATTCTGTTCGGTACAATATAAAAATAGAGAGAGAGAGAGAGGAAAAAAATTAGAAAATATTTTTATTATTAACGGCCGAAATATAGAGGAATAATGCATAATAAAAATTCAGACATCTGTCATGTCGAGAATGCAAAATTTTACGGATTGCTATATTTTAGCGATGTCAGTCGACTAGTGAAAATATCTGGTCAAATGCGATTATGCAAATGTAGAAAGGTTCCTAGAGGATTGACAGAATATATAAAAATTCAGTAAATAAACTTCGTTTTGTTTTGAGGAAGAAGCTTTTCATCGTAAGATTTCGAAAAGCATTTTTTATTTTATTTTTTTTCGAATGCTGTTGTTAAAAATAGAAAAGAAACGTTAAAAAGGCGTTTTTAATGAATTTTTTCAATTAAATCTGGATTTTTTTTCGTAGAAAAATATTGGAATAATAAAAAGAATTTGGTTGGTGGTAGAACAACTTGTCAACTTAATCTGGCGGACGTGAACAAACTTTAGGCGTTATTTCAGTTGGTCAGGAGGCAGAACCTACTTATCTACGGGACCGTTAAGTGCCAAAAGGTTATGGAGTGGAAGGAGAGATAGGATGGCTTCTAGCAGAACAAACAAAAACATCCTGTCATAGCTCTTCCTAAAAACCAGAATCACAAAAGTGAACGCAATATTCTTAGTGTCCATCTAGTGGATATATTAGATGTGATGGGAAGATAAACAATTTTGTTTGAAAACGATTATTTCGAATGGACGGCAAATTAAGTGTTGTTATGAAAATAAACAAGACCACATCCGCTTATATAAAGAAAAGAAAATACAGTATTTCTACACTACTGCTAAGTACAGTATTAATATCTTTACATTCCTCCTCTATATGGTTAACGTAGTTTCGATCAAATAAAAAATTATATTTACTTTATATCATTTCAACTGTTTATTGCGCTCTTTATTTGGTTAACGTAATTTTTTGATCAACTAAAAACTCTAGTTGCTCCACATCATCTCAATTGTATTAATATATTTTACTACACTCTTTTATCTGGTTAACGTAGTTTTTAGTTTGGTCAATTAAAAACTAGTCGCTCTACATCATCTCGACTGTATTAATATTTTTTTTTTTTTTTTTTTTACGCTCCATCTTTATTTAGTTAAGATAGTTTTGATCAACTAAAAACTCTATTTGCTCCACATCTCACTTGTATTAATATATTTTTCTACTCTCTTTCTTAAAATATAAATTTAGATTAAATAAAATCTCTATTTGCTCCACATCATCTCAACTGCACTAACATTTTCTCTACGCTCCGTCTTTACATGGTTAAAATAATTTTTTGGTCAACTAAAAACTCTGTTTGATCCACAACATCTCAATTATATTAATACTGTATATTTTACTATCCTCCTTTACTACACTTTATTTTTATTTGGTTAACAGTAGTTTTGATCAACTAAAAACTGCGTTTGTTCCACATTATCTCAACGTATTAATATATTTTACTACGCTCCTTTTTTATTTTGTTAACGTAAGAGTTTTTTTAGTTAATCAAAAACTAATTGCTTTACATCATCTCAATTGTATTAATATATTTCGCTACTCTCTTTCTTTTTGGTCAATATAAATTTAGATTAAATAAAACCTCTGTTTGCTCCACATCAACTCAACTGCATTGACATTTTTTCTACGCTCCAACTTTACATGGTTAAAATAGTTTTTTGACTCACAACATCTCAATTATATTTAATACTGTATATTTTACTACCTTCTTTCTTTACTTGATTAACATAATTTTGATCAACTAAAACACTCTAATTGTTCTAGATCATCTCAATTTTATTATTATTATTTATTTACACTCCATCTTTATTTGGTTAACAGTAATTTTGAAACTCCGCATCACTGAAATTGTAACTGCATATGGAGAAACGAAAACTTTGTTAACTGAAAAATTAAAAAAATAATAATAATAATTTTACAACAGCATAATTCAAAAACTGGAATTATAATTTTTACGGTTCATTAAAGGCTGATTTATTAATATATTATCGAGAGACTGGATTAATTATTAACATGCAAAGCTTGCAACAATCTACACAAAGGTGTAAATAATTTAAAAACAATTATCCCCATCTTCGCACTTCGTTTCTTTTTAGAACATGATTTTATTGTAATTTTTAATATCATCGGAATGCGATTTTATTGCTTTATCCTCAAAAGTTAACGACCTCATTAATCTTTATTGTTCCAATTAGGAATAGTAAATTTGGGGTAATAAAATCTTATAGGGAATAAAACAAATAACATAAAAAAAATAACAGTCTTTTTTTTATACTGGTTTAATCTGGATTAACAGTGATGTTTCACCGAATAAAAACATTGATACGTTACAAAAAATTAGCAATCATTCTTCTTAATATATAAAAAAAAATTGCACTCGACATGGGCGAGACTCGTAAGCAATACATATTATTATTGATCGCCTTGGGTATAGATAAGATTGTCGAATGCAATACTAATTTACAGCAGCAGAATGATCTATCTACTCTCAGCCAGACTGTAATCATTAGGAGCCATGGCTAGGTTGTTTGTTACGGCTATTTATCACGCAGTCGGGAAGATGAAGTTGGTATGAAAACACGGTTTTCTCAAATTATCAACCACGCCTAAATTCTATATCGGAATTGTCCTTCCTTACTGCGATTCTGTCCTTCCAGCGCTTTCCATTTCGTTGTATATTACTGTAGTCTGGTTCTTTGGCATTGATTGCTATTATACAGCGGTATCAAAACCGTATGCAGTCTTCTCGCACAAAATATCTAAAATATTAGTGTTATCTAGAGGTTTTGTGAAGTTCGGTTATAGGTGTTACGTGTTTCCACTACCGGCAATATCGTTTTCTTTGATCTTGATAAACTTACTGGTTGGTATAGTATGTCCGCAAAAAAAATTATAGAAATTTGAGGTGGCTCGGTGTTAAAACATCTGAAATATCTCCCAAGGCGTAACGTTTCGTAACAACTTTCACGTGTCTCTCCAACCGACTTCACTTGAAAAACGAGTTAATTCTCATAAATCTGCTAGAAAATGCGGTTTTATAGAATGAAAGCAGCGAATAATTTTGTGCTAATACTAAATTTTGAGTGATGATAATGTACAGAAGTTAAAATCCGACCAACAAAGAAGTATAGCAGTTTTCTCCATTTTTAAATTTTCTAATGGTTCCATTATTAATGGAGACAAAACTTACGAAAATGTTTCGTAATTTTTCTTACTGAATTTAAAGTAAAATTCATTATCATCTTGACAGAAACTTATCTTAAAGCAGTTTTCTTTCTTTTTTTTTTTAAATGCGATATTTTTTTCTTTTTTTATCATAGGTAGCAACGTAAGTATATTTTGCAGAAACTGCAAAAAGATTCGAACGTATCATTTACTAAACTTCAAGAAAATTGTATTTTAATGATTTAGAATTCGATATTTTTAACATTTTTTAATAATGATTTACAGTTCTTAAAATATTAAATGAAGTGTGTTGAATCCCGTGAACACAATTTACAAAAACTTCGTAGTAGTTACCGAGTTTCGTGTCAAAAATAATAATAAAAAATTGTAAACTTCTCACTGCTGTTTTAACTGAATAATTAGGATGAAAAATATAAAATTACTTTACTTATTTTAGCAATACTTTATATCAAGTTTGACATTAAAGCATAACAACAATGAAAACATCAATATTGCAAAGAAAAAAGAGCAAAACATAGAAATCAAACAGCACTGAATAACTCATGATAGATGTTCTATAAATGTCTCCTTTAAAATAAAAATAACGTAAAGAAAAAAAGGATTTCTCAAAATTATGACAGTAACATGAATAAATTGAATAAAATACATTGATAACTGCAAATTCTCACAAGATTTTAACAGAAAACTGACATTGATCAAAATCCCTCCATCTGACATTTAACATCTCCATCAATCCTGCATCACCGTCCTTTTTTTCATACAACAGAAACCAGTGAAAAACGAGTGTAAACAGTTTACGGGTAGAATCCGATCGATGTAATTAAAATTAGATAAAACTCCCTTAAAAAAAAAAAATAATAATAATAATAATTCGATATAACGACTTAATCCCGTTTAAAACGATGCCAAAAATTTCAAACTCTGGTTTCGGTCGTATGAATTTTATTTCAGTCTAATAATAAATTCAAACTTAATGTTTTGAAATCGTATTTGAATTAATCTCTTCTGGTGTCTCCGCCAAACACGCAATTTTCTATAATTAGTCTAATTAAATAAAATTGATTTGACTCTACACCAAACATTTTACAAAAATTACCGACCAAAAGGATTAATCTCCGTTATAAATTCAGATTTATTAAACTGTCATCAAAATAAGACGTTTTAAATTAATAATGCCATCGTATTAATTCCTAGCGTAAAAGGCGCATCGTATGCCTTTAAAACGCATTAATCTTTTTCTTCTTCTTCTTAACAGTCGAATTTTCGCCATTAACGAGCTTAAAACGAGTTGGGCAATCTTCTAATGCCAAGAATTATTAACGTTTTAAAAGTGTTAAATATTCAGATACCGGTACGTCACCAGATTATTCTTGTTAGCATATTTTTGAGGTAAATAAATGTTATTTTTAGAATTTAATGGAGAGTTACGACATAATTTACTCTTCGATAATATTTAAAGAGTGGGAAAGACAAAACCGTAGACATTAGATACTCTCTGAAAGAATGAATAACGATCCGATAGTGATGAATATAATAAACTTCTAATGATAGTTACGGCTTCCATAAATCACCCAAAAATTTCCTTTTTTTAATATTTATTTACGGGTCAATTTTATAATACTCTTTCGTTTCGGAAATATTATCTTAGACGAAAGCTATTTTAATATTATTATTATTATTATTAAAAAAAAAAAAACAGTATAATAAAATCAATTTTTGTATTTTTAAACGTGTTAAAACACGTCTACGAAATTAATACATCTGTTAAACTAATTTATTGTTACGCAATAATAAATTTCGATTTCACTTTTAACGACCAATAAATAAATACCGTGCTTTCGGCAAACGTAATAATAATTTTGTTTATTTCGTTATGCAAATGAACGGATGCCGTAACAATGCAGATGCGTTCGAATATTTGTCAAAAATTATTACGTAGTTGGATTTTTTTACGTCAACGCTTGTGACGTAACGACACTGCAGAGTTATCACTGTTAGGTCGTCAACAAATGGTTGATTACACGTTTTCGGCTTTAAAAAAAAAAAAAAAAAATTCCGAAACGTAACAATGCTCTCACATACGACACGAGCTTAATTAATAACGAAAATTATATTTTTACTTCTGAAATCGCTGTAAAAATACTACATTAAATTTTCTGTCCAATAGAATCGAGTTGATTTATGACGACGGACGGACGATGATAATTATTTTAATATTCCATAAGTATAAAAATATCACAGAAGTGTCGAATAATAAAATTTAATGACTATTTCTTTTAATAAACGGCGAAATGACATATTTTTACGAATTTATTATAACACTTACTGGAGGATGGTGTTTATTTTTTTATTGTATAAAGTGTTAATTATAGCTTTTTATCAAAGTAAGCACATCATTAAATGCTGAAAAAATCTTAACTTTTAAACATTTAAGCGCACATAAAAGCATATTTATAAAAAAAAAGATGCGTCGTTTATTATTATTATTATTATTCCAATAATTTTGAGCGCGTTTTAATAATAATTTTTTTTTTTTAAATTAAGCATTAATTGGTTAAACCGCAGTATAATCTGATAAAATATTATTTATTCTATACCACCTTTTTTTATTTTTTAAGATAATATTTTTTTTGTTCACGTGTTTCTAAATGAAAAGCGAAAGTTCGTAAATAAGGTCACATTACACGATGGCTTTGGGCAATTGCACGGATCATTTCGTGCTTTTAGTTAGAATGCCAGCACATAAATAAATCTATGAGAAAAATCTGACATTTTGCCAAGTTCGATAGATAATAGAATTATTATTTTTAGAATAAACCTAATAAAATTTAAAAAAAGTAATAGAATGTGTGTTTTTTTTTTATTGGCAGAATACTCAAAATTGCATTAAGTTTATTTATCATCATCATTAATTTCTTTTTTTTTTTAATGTTTAATTTGATGAAACATATTCGTTGATTTAATTATATGCAGAAACAACAATTCGGGCGCCATGTAAATATGAAAATATATATATATATATGCATACAGGTATCGTGAAGTGCGAAAACAAAAAGTTAAAAATATATGTTAACGTGTGAGGTTTTTCGAAGAATTTTTTTTTTTGTCAAAACCGTGTGAAATATATTTTGACGAAAGAAAACTTCGAGAATTTTCTATATATCACAATAAAATGTGTCAACCATTTCCGGCAACTGTCAACTTTAAATGATATGAATTTAAATAGCGTAAATATGTATTATTTTACTTTTTTTTCGCGTGGCCAATTTGTCACGAAAAACAGCGAGAACGACTTCGTGTTATTCAAAAGAACAAACTTGCGAAAGATATTTTTTGAGAGGACATAAAAAATGAGTTACAAATTTCCATAAAGAATTTTACATATAAATAAAATTCTCGAAGTAACATTGCCACGAAAATATTTTGGTATAAAATCGCGTAACGGGGACTTGAGATATCTGCGATTTTGTTGGCGACCCGAACAAAATTTTTGCTTAAAAAAAAAAAAATTATTTCTATAAATTATCTGATCGTTTTTGTCATAACCTTCAACAAATACCATTCTTCAAACGGTGCAAATTACGACCCAATATTTTATATGGGCCTATATATATATATATATAAAGTTAAGATCAATAAATCCATAACTAAGATCAAATGATCGATATTATTTTTTTCTGTCATCTTTATAATCATCCGAGGGAAAAAACCTAACATAAAACTTTATAAATCGTAAAAAGATCTGAAAGAATACAAGATTTATTATTATTAATTTTGAATAAAATGAGAATTTTCGCTTATAAAAATCTTATCCAATTTAGGGATTGAAAAGAAGATAATCGCAGATTATCGAAGAATTTCTGCTTAAAGAATGTTTCTGACATTATCTGCGTAAAGTCATTTTCCAAAGTGTGATGAAATTAGACACGATAAGCAATCCAATTTCCATTTTCTTAATCTCATTTTATTTACTTAAGAGGCTGTTTCGCTCTCTTAAGTCCGAGTTTGTAAGTATAATTTCCTTATTACGTACTGAATCTCTTCGAAAAAAGAGAGGAAAAAAAAAAAAAAAAGAGTTTCGGATTAAAAATAAACAAACAAACGAGTTACGCTATTCTTACATTTATTAGAAGTAATCTGCTGTTAATTTGTTTACATGAGAGACATGTTTCGGAGTAATACAACAAAGATGGAGAGGAGGAAAAAAAAAATCGCAATTTATTATTGATAAATTCGGCTGTAATAATGTAACAATAAGCGTGTTTCGTACAAAAGATGACTGTTAATAATTTCTTCCTAACAAAAAATAATTTTGTAAAGAAGAATATCTTTTAAGGATCTCATTATTGTTATTATTCATCTTTTGTAGTTTGGTAGTTAGCAGTCGGATTCGAAAGAAATTTGCTAATTATTCTTTAATGAACTGTATATTAACAAAAGCTGATATAGAACTAGAGTTTAATTTTACTGAAAAGTTTATATTAGATATATCAAAAGTTAATTCCTCATTAAATTTAACAGTAAAGTAGTTCAGAGTCATCGTATTTCAATCCCTGCAGACTTATATCTTAACTATGGATCTTAATAAAGGTGATCGATCGCAATCTGTTTATTACGCTACTCCTTTACCGAATTTTTCGCACCCTTAGCGTCATTCTGGATTATTTATCTCTGTGTTATTCGCGATAAAACTTTTAAAATATATCGTAGAAACGTGCGAAATCCGATTAACGATGCAAATACTTCCACACAAACGGGCGTACAAAAAAAAAATACTATCTAAGGATTACGACTCTGGCTATTATGCGACGAATATTTTACAGAGGAGATAAAATACGAAAACCGAAAATACTTAAATTCGATCGTATTTCTATTCATATGTAGATTTATCAATTGAATATCCTCGCTCGCACCGGACGAACTAATCGAGAGATTACTAGACGAAACTTTACCCGAGGGAAAAATCTTCGACACGAATCCTTAATAAAGTCGAATATACTTGCAGACTGATGATTCCGCAAAACACCTGAAGGAAAATTCTAGGTTCTAGGAATTGTTAACATATTCGTACAGCTTTTAGATAATATTCTACAGTCTTGCTAATTAGCGCATCTTAATTCTAACACCAGCATCATTAGCAAACATTCTAAATCAAACATATCCGAAAATATTCATTTTAAACCCAGTTCTAAAAGATATGTTTTCAAATATGTCACTGTGACTTCAATAATCTACAAATCCTTTCAGATATGTTACTGCAACAAATAAGTACTTCTAGGAATTCTTTTAGATATATTGCTGTAATCAATGAATTTCACTAGGAACTCTTTCAAAAATATGCTACTTTAACACCGATGGGCATCATTATGAGTCCTTTCATATATGCTACTGGCAGAGCATTACAAAATAACCATTAAATATGTTACTATAATAGCTCAAAGCATTGAAGAAAAACAAATCATTTCAGATATTTATTACTACAACTATAAAATATCTGAAACCTGTCAGATCCAGACTTCAACTCGAAAAATTTAATTATTTAGCAAAATCTTCTCAGAAGTTATACTTAGGTCCGGTTTTACAATGTCCCGCTAAAGTTCCTGTTAGCTTTAACCACTAGTTATCTAATTTACAATATTGTTAGATCAGGGGTGGCCAACCCAAATGATCTTGCGGGCCACTTTGGAAATGCCTCATAACTCCGCGGGCCGCATATAAAATTATATATCCCCATATTAGATTTAGACCCACTATCGACATTTTTTTGGAGTGAATATAGTTTTTCGCAGAATATAATTTAATTATTCTGCGAATTCATAACTGTAAACTCATAAGTAAAACAGGCAATATCTGTCATATATTCTCAAGAATATTATTTTAAAATCAAAGTTAATTTTTTCTCATAATTTCGACAATTAATTTTTGAATATATGGATGCACAAATAATGTATTTTTTAATATATTGGTTTTTATTACTTTGGCCATTATAAAATAAATATATTTTGTAAAAGTATGATGAATCTCGCGGGCCGAAAAAATGTTCAAGGTGGGCTGCGGGTTGGCCACCCCTGCTTTAGATTATTATTTATTGGGGTAGATGAAAAGTTCTGGTCTATTATAGAAAGATGGTAACATGACAAGCATTGCTTAATTGCATTTTGGATCTGCAGCACTTATCAAGGACAAACACAATGAATTAAATCAGAGACAAGCTGCATTATATATTGAGGCAGGTGGCATTTTTGAATACCTATTATAAATATACAATATTAATTTAAGAATAAAAACATTACAAACAAACATTACATTACAAAGAATAAAAACATTTGTTTGTCTCAAAAATGTTATTTTTGTTAATTCTTTTGCACCTCTCTTGTGATAGACTAGCATCCTAGTGGGGCACGGTCCACAGTTTGGAACACACTGCATTAGACTAATAGTAAACGAATATAAATATTCTTAAGCATTGTAATTTGATTTAAAAGATTTTTATAATTATTGTATAATTTTATTATAATCATCAAAAGAAAAAAAATCAACTTATTTAATTTTATTCTAAGAAACGTTTATATTTCAAACTACAATATATAAATAACTTATTATTTTGTATCAATACTCAAGAATGAATAATAGTCAATGAAAAAAAAAATGTAATATTTTTGTAATACAGTAAATCCTGACTTATATGGTTACAAATATAGGTCATAAAATCTTTTTATTTCTGTTCAATTTCCATAAAATGCTAATAAAAATTTCATTAAACAATTTAGTTTTTTGCAGAAATATCACTTATAACCTTAAATTTCTGATCCATGCTTAGAAATATGTTCATAAATTTCATTTGGACATTCCACTTTCTAATGTTCCCAATCTTGTATATCAAATTTAAGCATTGTTAGATTAATGTGGTTTTCGATTTATGTAAAAATTTTTTAACAAATTAACTGCATAAGTCAGAGACCTACTGTATTAAATAAGTAATATTTTCATTTAAAAACTTATTTTACCTTCTCTCTTTCATTAATGCAGCCAAATACAAAGGGGGAAAATGGAGACATTGGAATAAATCTTCCCATTCCTTGACATACATGCATCTGTAATATCACATATTATACATATTATATATTAACTGCAATTAATACATTAACGAATATAATATATTAAAGTTTTACCTGTTCTTCTTCTAAAACAACTCTCCCTTGTGTAATCACATATTCAGGTACACCATGGCATGTCATCCCTTCAAATATATTAAAATCTGTTGATTGATGATGAGTTTTAGCTGAAATGGTTCGAGTCAAATTTGGATCCCATATAACAATATCTGCATCAGAACCAACTTGAATACGACCCTAAATCGAAAATATCAGGATTATACAGCCAAAAAGTTTAAAAAACATAGAAATACTTAATACAAATCCAAGTAGTCTTCTAATTATGATATAATGTATTTTATTATGTTTCTTCATAACTCAAATTTTATTGTTATTGATACTATATTCTAAATATTCAATCAATTAAAAATACAAGATAAGAAATAACTATTCAAGTTTTAAAATGAATACTTACTTTGCGAGGATATATATTAAATATTTTTGCTGCATTAGTACTAGTAATTGCTACAAACTGACATGGATCTATCTTGCCAGAAACCTATTAAAAGAAAATAAGATTTTTCTTTTATGTAATTTTTATATATAATTATCATCTAATTTAATTTAATAAATTCAGTTATTATTTATTAATTTATATCATTATAAATTTTCAAAGGTATTCCATAGGTATATACTCTTTTGGGTTGAGTGTCAAAAGAGCTATAGACCTAGGAGATGGCCAAATACAAATTTATGCTTATGATATTTTCATTAATTTTATCTAGCCAATCTGTTTATCAATGTACGTATTCATGAATATTGAATTTAAGCATTGTTGGACTTGTGTAATTGTCCACTCAGATATTTTTTGAAAAAATTAACTGTCAAAATAGGGGATCTAACATGTTTATTTTTAGCTCCAATAAACTAAAATTTCTTTATATATAATAAGACTATAATTTTAAATTTCAATAATGTTTCTTAATATGAATAAAATTAAGATACACGTAAATTAAAAATGCCGAATAATGAACAAGTGAATATTTTCATTTTTATTTAATATAGATAATAATAATTTTAAAATTATTAAATAAATATACTTACCACTCCTTTTTCCCATATAACTGACATTCTGTCTTCTACTCCATTTACACCTTGGGGTATTTTTGTAAAATCATCAGCTCCTACAGCTTTTTGAGAATTATTGAAAGTAGCATTAGAACTTGCAGTAACTGTCAAATCACCACTAGAGAAAATAAAAACCAGAATGTGAAATGTAATGAAAACATAAAACAGTTTATTAATAAATATTTCTGTAAATGTGAGAAATTAAGAAATTAACTTTTAATTTCAAAATTGTTTATATATCTGTTACAATTTATAAATATAAATCAAAAACAAAAAAGTAATTCTTCTAACAAACATATTTAGTCTATACCTTTTCTTACTGCTTTATGTTACTTTACTAAAAGTCTATTCTCAAGAAATCAGCACTAGTCAGCAGTTCTTAAGTTCACAAAAAATTTTTATTTAAAGCAAATGTTTTTGGTGCTGCTGCACCATCGTCAGACTAACATTCGAATGTTAGTCTGATGATAGTGCAGCAGCACCGAAAATGTTTGCTTTAACCGTAGAATTGCCTGCGCAGAATGGCTATTTTTCAGCAATTA